>QLPD01000894.1:0-34604 GCA_003314085.1 Hymenopellis raphanipes | reverse complement strand
GTGAAAATTGGTCGAATCGGTCGTGTGGCTGTGCTGCCTCGACATGACGATAGTCCCCTAAATCAACGAAGAAAGATGGTCAGCCGCTATCCAGGGGGCCGCCGGGGAACACTCCTTCAAGGCGACTTGTCTTAAAGGAGATCCGTGTCACCTCCTATTATGGGTAAAGGCCTGGAGTATATGCACCACACCGGATTCGCTTCTTTGGTTTTCGACGAGGAAATTTACTGATTTGCCGAAGCCACTTGGCCTATCGGACTTGTTCTTCCCTATTGCGGCATTTCGTCTGTTTTTCTTTGCGCGTCAAGGACCCAAAGCTGGATTGGGGGTGTGAAGAAAGGAAGAAAGCGACTCGAGGCAGGTTGGTGTAGCTGCACAGTCCGCCTTCTCTCGTCGCAGCAGAGCATCTTTTTGTAGGAGTCTGTTTCTTTTGTGCGAGGAGAGACTTCAGGTGATTCAGCCCAATGATGGCAGTGCCGACTCGAATAGGAATGATGGTGTAAAAAGTCAGCTAGCTAGTGAGTAGCGCGGGTGTCCCGCGGGTATTTTGGTTTGGACCCCTACCCGCACCCGCGACTTACCCTGTTCCGTGGCGCGGGTGCGGGTTACCCGCCAAAAACAACTCGGGTGAGGCCTAATCGGGCTAGGCGAGTACCCGCCGCTTCAGCCCACATATTTTCATGCCCGCCGACGAGCCCCGAGCAATGGCGCGGGGCCCATCGACGTGCATGATGCACAGAGTCGAGCCCACCCTGCCGTCTATAACGACAGGGAAGGGACACGACATGGGAGGTGACAAGGAGACGGTAGGCGCGCGCGAGAGGGGAGATAACGGGCAGGATGGGGCAAGCGAGGAGATGGCGGGAACGTGCGGCGAGGACAGACTGTAGCATCTATGACAAAAGAGACAGAAACATATAGCAAATACGCACCTATGTGGCTGGATGCGTGCACGACGCCCTCCAGCCCGTATTCCAACTCCTCGCAGCATCATTGAAGCGACGCCGTCATGCAAACGAGCGCCGCACGTTTCGAGCCCACACAACTAGGTCGAAGTGGTGCCGTCGTGCAGACGAGCATCAGTGTATCCGAAGGCGGGAAAAAGTCCAGATTATCGCTGCCTCGCTTCTGAGGGCTTACGCGGCGCGAGTCGTCCTGATGCGCCGTCGCAAAGACGAGCATCTCAAAACACCCCGGAGCAAATCCGAGGGCGTTGCGGCGAGCGGGAAGAGAAACCAAACAGCAAAAACAAAAAAAGCAGGAAGAAAAGACATTAGAGAAGCCCCAGACGCAGTTCTGGGGCCGACGCGCACGACGCGGACGTCGTGCTGTGGTGGCAGGAAGGAAGAGATAACGATCAGCGGCTCCGATCGTTATCCGGCTATTGCCGACGGGTGTCCACGGGTTACGCGGGTGACAGCGGGTTTTCGGATCGAGACCCCTACCCGGACCCTGACCCACCCGTATCCGTGACCCGGACCGGGTGGTCCGACCCGGGCTATTCACTACCTGAGCTAGCGTATTAGGTAGCGCACGTAGCAGATATACTAATGCGGCTATAGAGGAAGTTGAAGCAAGATTGGTCTCTTGGGGAGTAACCAAGCCCTGGTTATAGAGTCTGCCACGGATCGGGTAAATCGGCGGATATCCGCTACCCGATCCCATACCCGATCCGCGGATCGGATCACGTTTTTGCGATCCGATCCGTGCGATCCGGATCGGGGCACGGGTCACGGTCAGGCAGAGGTGTGCACGGATATCCGTGGCACCGATCCGTACAATATCCGTACACTTACAGACTTTCACAACATGTTTTTTGAGGATTTGTACAATTTTAGTTGACCTCAAACGGCCACAACGTCACCCAGAAACGACGTCGCGGCTGAATATTCCCCGTCGCCGAGCTGACCGAACCTCCCGGCAGTTGCCGGATAAGGATCGATTAACTCGGATGGTTGCTCCTTCTCTCTCCTACCACCACAGCACGGCCACGACGTCGTGCTCGTCGGCCTCAGAACTTCTTCTGAGGCTTATTCTACTTGTATTCTTTCTGTTCCTTTTCTGTTCTCGCGCGGTTCGGCTTCACGCCGACCGCTACGCCCTCGGATACGTTCCGGGGCGATTTACGGTGCTCGTCTTCGCGACGGCACCATTCCACACGAGGATCGCTGCTCTACAACAGCAGCACGACGCCCACCACCCGCTGGACTGCCCCACAATAGGGCTGGACGACCTGAAAGCCCGTTGCTACGTCCACGACGACCTAGCAACGGGCCACCATCGACGCGTAAGCCCCCCGAGTGGGCAGCAGGCAGCCGACCACGACGACGACGGCCTCAGAGGGGTCTGACAACGCTGGGAGAGCCCTCCAGCTGCTGCAGAGCAGACTGGAAGAGCGGAAGAGGCGGGATCGCCGGTGCGTGGCGCGTCTGCAGACGACGCCGCGCAAAGAGGTACGTTTTTAATGCTTTTTCTCTCTATTTACATCAACAGACAGTTCGTGTACGCGTAAGCCCCGGGGTCAGCCTTCGAACGAAGCACCCATATCTCCCCACTCCCTCTGTACTATCTTTTCGTCGTCGGTATGTGCATCACTCCTTTGAGTGTTGCGCGCCGCGACGAAAAAATACTTCTACACCACCAAGTATCCGCGAGTATCCGCGAGTCAGATCCGTGACTCGATCCGCGGATCGGATCACTCTAACGGATCGGATCTGGAGGCGATCCGGATCGTAGTACGGGTACGGTCTGGCGTTTGAGACCACGGATATCCGTGAAAAGGATCGCGGATCGATCCGGTTCGCGATCCGTGGCAGTCTCTACCTGGTTAAGATATTCCTGAGGGTGGCATACGATTGACAGTTACGTCAAGTACCCTTCTCTCTTCTATTCATCGCGACATATCGTAAATGGTCCGAGGCCCAGTTGTCGTAGTGGTTACGGCGCCTCACTATTGGAATTGCAGGCTTTTTTACTTCGAGCAGCAAGAAATTGAATCTCCGATTGAAACCTTACGCTTTCCTTCTTTCGCTCACGCAAGGACACGACTTGATTCTCTTCGTCTTCAGGATGCTCTCCATTTTGTTTTGCCTGTCCTCAATGTCGTCTTGATATGTCCGTGTGCTCGGGCATTCCTCACTACCTCCCTCGTACTGTGATATTGAAGTCGACTCTGATTTTCCTCGCTGCCGTGTCCGTTGGGTGGATGGTTGGTCGTCAATCTCCTGTTTGCCTGAGGCCATATGTCCTACCGGAACGGTGTGCCTCGTGAGTCGTCCACATTGAAAGTTTTTCAGTTATACTCGACGTCCAAGTGCTTGCCAATGGAATTTTCTGTCTTGAGGAACTTGCAACGCAGGCGAATGGAAACGGCAAGATGGATGTGTTATGCCATTGCTTGCGTTTAACTGGACGGGTCTCATTGGAGGAAGTTGTCTATTGCATGCGAACTCACGTCGATTCGAGGTGCCTTGGCTTATCGGAAAGCGCACATCATGACAAAATTCAATTTGACACACTTTTTGCATTTCGAAGTCTGCACGCTAGTGAGTACTCAGTCACTCTGTCATTGACTTGTTGAGTGCCGTTTGCTCATTCTGCGTAGTACCCAATTGCGAAGATGATACAAGACGCCTTGTCCTATCGGAACGACGCTTGATACTGCCCGCGTAAATTCTGTTTTTGGTGTACATCCAAGAATTGAAGAGTTCCTTTAGCCGTACGAGCCTCTCAGTGTTCGTAACATCAACCGCTCTTTATAGCTCATACCCAATGTCCGATTGATACTAAACGGATGCGGTGTGTCGGATCCTGCTGAACACACCCCAACTGCAAGATTCTCCCTTGTAAGTACTTTACCATGACTCGTGCACTTGATACTGCACCTTGTAGGTCGTGTTTCTCAGTTTGTCTGTAGCTGTATGTCCTACCGGAACGGTGTACCGTGGCCTCATTGATGGTGAAAGTTTTTCAGTCATTGGCGGCGGAGCACCACGTAACCTATGGAATCATAGCGAGTTCTGTCTGATTCGAAACGGCAAGATGGATGTAAGTACTTTATGTTCATCATGGATGGTTCTCATGACACCACCAGGATGCATGAGACTCAGAGTCAAGGCAGCTTGACTTCTCAGAACGGTGTCGATGATACGGAGCTTGGTTTCTGCTCGTACATTCTGGGGAGGGAAACACAACAGATAAACGAGGCGACGTGGCCTATCGGAACACTGCCTGATGTCCAGATGAATCCTGAATTTTTTAGTGTATGCTAATGGGTTCTGAGGTGCCGTTCATCTTCACAGGCTCTATAAAGAGGATCAGGTTTTGATATCGCGCTTTGGTTCATCCACGAGTACAGGACTGGATCTACGCTGCTTGGATCTGGCCCATAACGAACTAAGAGATGCCTCCATGGAGCTGCTGAGGGTACCATCTTCGAAGGCAACTTGTCCTACCAGATATGATGTCTCTTCCGGATGTGAATGATCAATTTTTTTTGCTCTTGGTGAGATTCGCTGTCTGTTGTTCTCAACAGCAAGATTACGGTACTGACTTGTCTGTATGAGGCTGCCGAGGCGTCTTTGCCTATCGGACTGGCCCTTCAATGTTTCCGTGGTTAAATCAATTTTCTTTTGCTTGTGCGTAAAGGACCCGGAGCTGTAATTCGATTGGTAGAGAAGAAAGCGAGCCGGATTGGTGTAGTAGCTGCCTAGTCGACTCATAACGACGATCAAGTCGGATGACTCTTTTGCCTTAATACTGATCACTGGCAGGCTGTTTTGTTAGAATTGAGTGGAAAGTACAGTTGTTCTGGTATTGACTCGATTACATTCTGAGGCCTACTTGTCGTAGCAGATGTGGTGCCTTCATAGCAGCTACATGAGGTGGTGAAGTTTTGGAGGAGGACGGCATATCCTGGCCTTTCCTTCTTTCGCTTGAGGAAGGACATGACTCAAACAGCCTTGGAAGAGGGTTGGTCGTCAATCCATTAGTGCAAAGCGACTTGTGGCAGGATGGCGAGTGAGCAGAGGTTCAATATCTATTGTATGCTGGGAGGACGAGGCGACTTGGCTTATCAGCAAGGGCGCCTCATAGCAGTGATTAACCAAGATGTTTTTAGGTTTTGGTGTGTACAGCTCTTACTAGGACTACCGTACTGCCGCCTGACGTGGCTCATTCTGTATAGAGAAACATGAAAGAGATGCGAGGTGACGTGGCCTAGCAGAACGGCACCTAATGCAGTGTACGAGTACTGATTTTTGGTGTACATTTAAGCTGGTTGAAAGGTTTAGTTGTCTTCGATAGGGATTGGTTTGTCGATTGCGGCTTTGATATCGCGCGCATACAGAGACTCCACAATTACAGACTCGGCGCATGTGGTGGCACGGGTGAAGATAGAATTCATTGAATGAACGACTCGGAACCGACAACTGTCCACGGGGTGAGGGAACTCTTGACTTTGACGGCATGTATGAAAGGCGGCAGGCGACTTGTCCTATCGGATATGGTGTCTATGTCGAAGTAGATCGGAACCTGGATTGTTGTTTTCACTTTTGGTTTACAGTACAGCACGAGTCCGCATTCACTTCTTCGTGTTCGACGGCCAAAGTGCAGACTTGAACAAGAGAGTGTATCCTGCTGTGCGGAGGCGACTTGGCCTATCGGACTTGCGCTTCGATTCTTGAAGCCTCCTGAATGTTTTGTTTGCGCGCTAGCAATCCGAAGTTGGATTGGTAGCCTGAAGAACAAGTGAAGAAAGGAAGAAACCGAGGCGGATTGGCTTAGCTGCGGACTGAGTCCGTTCATGAGTGTCCCATGTCGATCGTTTTGTCTTTATTGCGTGGAATGAAGGTAAGTGAAGCCGCGCACAATAAACTCGGAGTCTGTATGTTTCGTGCGAGGAAGCGACTTGAGTGGTTCAGCCCGGTCAATTACAGCGACTCGGACACGAAATGATCTAAAAAGCGCAGACGCAACTATCAGGCAGCGCGCTTAGCGGATGGACGATGCGGCTACAGGTGAAGCTGAAGCTACACGGCACCCCATTTCCCGCAACCGCGCCGTCTATACTCCCCGCATTCACCCGTGCGCGGTTTTCCGCCGACCCATGACTGTTCACACGACCACGATTGGCCATGTTCACATGCATCGCTTTCCCGAGTTCACACGCGCGCGCACGGGCCATGTATCGCAATGGAGTGAGTCCAGTAGCAGTAATGGGTACGCGATCGCTGGCGCGTCGTGCGGAGACAAATACATAGTCTGGGGTAGCCGCGAATGCGGGGATTTTGATATCGCCGGGCGCGACCCCAAAATGGGTCTCGATCAATGACGCTGTGGGTTGGGTTTACCTCATATTTATGGCGCGTGAGAGTCAGACGTTTGGGGGGACCATGTCATGGGGCAATCCGATTATTCCTGGCTTGGGTCAGTGCAATCTTCTTTCTGCGCCATCACCACCATCACACGACCGGATAGAGGCCAAAGGCAAGCAAGCGCTCGGTGGCCTACAGCTCGCTCGGACTCGGCTGACGTGGGACAGCACAGGTATAAAGGCTCGCTTGCAAGTAGACCGTTATCGCTACAACGACCACGACCATGGCATCACCGACCACCCCAGCAAAGAAGCAGCCGTACCCGTTCTGGCTCGGCGGTGTCGCGGCTACCATCGCTGCTAGCATAACACAGTGCGTCTTTCCTCCCGTCCTACGTCGTCTTCCAACTCGCGTCGCGTGTGCAGCCCTTTAGATCTGACCAAAGTCCGCCTCCAAGCGTCGGGCGACAAGCGCATGATCGAGAGTCTGAAAAAGACGGTACGCACGGCGGGCGTGCGCGGCTTGTTCGACGGTATCTCGGGTACTTGGATGCGGCAGATGTCCTACTCGATGTGCAGGTTCTGGGCGTATGACGAGAGCAAGGTGCGTTCCGTTTACCCCCGTCTTTCGTACCCTTGGCTGATGCGCGTCTGGGAAGAAAATCGTTGATCCCAATAAGACCGGCGAAGCGTGGAGACTGGCTTTGGCGGGTAGTATGGCAGGCGGTATTGCCGGTTTTGTTGGGAATCCAGGAGAGATTGTTATGGTGCGCCTGCAGGGTGACTTTGCGAAGCCGCCGGAGAAGAGGTTCAACTACAAGAACTGCTTTGATGCGCTGTTTAGAGTTCGTCTTCGTTCTTGCTCGTTGTCCGCCTCTCCTCATCCCTTTCCACCAGATGGTCCGCGAAGAAGGCGCCTCGTCTCTCCTACGCGGAGTCACACCCAACGTATTCCGCGCCATCCTCATGAACGCGTCCCAGCTCGCCAGTTACGACTTTTTCAAGGCGAGTCTCTTGGGTTTAGGAGAGGTGCCAGGTACGTTCTTTCCTTTCCTCTTCGCGCTGCCTCCCTGATACCCTGCTAGTCATCAACTATACCTTCCGGGATAACATCGTCACCCACTTTACCGCCTCCTTCGCCGCGGGTACTGTCGCCACCACCGTCTGCTCTCCCGCCGACGTCATCAAGAGTCGCATCATGAACGCGAGCGGCTCGGGCAGTACCTCTACCCTGGCTACCATTCGTCATGCCATGGCGAACGAGGGTCCGATGTTCATGTTCAAGGGCTGGTTGCCTGCCTGGACGAGATTGCAGCCCACGACTATTCTTATTTTCCTTACGCTTGAACAGTTGAAGAACGGTGTCGATTGGAGTAGAGCTAAAGGCTTTACGGTTCTTTAAGAGTGTATGTACTTGCTACAGATGTATAGAAATGCTGCTGTGTATGTAATTTTATTCGATGTATATACTGTATGAACGTTCTTTCACGAGTACTTCAAGTGGTCTTTTAGGTACCTGAGCCGCCGATGAACATAACTACTCGAAGACGCGTTCTATGGCTCTTGGAACGCACTGCACTCGTGTCCGTTAAATGCAGGAATAGATGGAGATGTCCGTTGGTCGGGGCACTCTTTTACTAGCGAGGCGTGAATGTTTATCGGGTGCTCAACGGAAAACCCATGGAGACTGTCCTAGCACGGATTGAACACTCCTTCATAGGTGTGTCGTCTACAAGGCAGGTCCGGACTGTCCACAAGCAGTCTGACTGGACGGCCGTAAGCATAGAAATATGAACGAAAGGCGAGTCATTACACAATTAAGAAAAAGATGCGTCATGCCGTTAGATCCCAAGGAGCGGACTGCTTACAGCTAAGTCAATCTGCTTCGTTTCCACTTGATACTAGAGTCTAGTAGAACTCCAACTGCTGAGGGTTCTTTCAACAATGTGCAAACAAAAATAATCCTTTCCTCGCTATTCCACGATCGAGGCCCCAGTTCCGAGGGGACATGGCGCCTCGCAGTCGGCAGTGGTATGAGTATAGTCTGTTCAGGTGCAAGTCACTCATTCGCTGACGAAGAGTGAAGAAGCGAATCTGGCGAGCTACGTATGTAAGAGCCAAAAGAAATCATACTCTATAGGAATCCCTTCCTAGAGACGGCATATCCGGTCGGACAAGTCGCCTTCTCTACATGCCTTCAAAGAGAGTTTGGAACCGTCACCCTGGGCATCTCAGTTCGCGTTGCGTACCTCACCGTGGATTTAGCCCAACTTGGTGCCATGTCAAAACCATTCGACCAATTCCTACAGGAAGCCTGTCCCAAGCCTGTCCCTTTGATTTGCACCAAAAAGAATACCCGGACTGGACTAAAGGCGGTGCTGTTTCCGGTAGGTCACATCGCCCTCGAAATCTGCATACACAGGACTCCCTAGGAGCAATAGAGACTAAGTCACTCACTAAGGTCGTCAGAGCAGTGTAGTACAGGACACAGTAAACAACCCCCAAAAAACCGTTTTCTCCTTACTTTTCATGAGGCGCGCGTTCCGATAAGCCAAGGCGCCTCGAGTAGACGACTCGGACTTACTCCCATGCTACTTACTCGCGTCACGAGAAACTGCGCGTGATAAAAACTTCAGCACTTCCCGGCCAATCCTATGCGGCGCCTGCCACCATTCCGATAAGTCAAGGCGCCTCGAGTCTCATCGCATGCAGACTTGATCCTACTTAACTTACTCGCGTCTGTCCGTGAAAAAGTTTTCACATCGGACCGGTATGTATGTGGCGCCTGTTCCCATAAGCCAAGGCGCCTCGAGTCACCTCATTTCATGCAATAGTAGATGACTTGATTCTACTTACTCGCGTCATGAGAAAGCGCACGTAAAAACATGCTTCTCTATGTAGTAGAGACGCCGTATCCGGTAGGACAAGTCGCCTTGTACTAGACGGCACGCTCCTGGGCAACAGCGGTGGTCTATGAGTCGTGTTGTAAATGTGGGCGATATCAAAATCAATTGACAAACCACTACAAACAAAGACGCGTAATCCTGTCCTCCTTAAATGTACGCCAAAAACATGTAGTATACTGTTTTGACCATCATTGAGGCGCTGTTCCGGTAGGGCACGTCGCTCCTCTGGAATCTATGCCTAGAAGCAAGTCGTCAGTCCGAGTTGTGCATAGTAGAAAGCAAAAACCCAAAAACAAGGTCTGAGCTTCGCCAAGAGGCGCCTGTTTCAGTAAGCCACAGGCGCCTCGGGATTCCTGCAATAGACGACTTGATCCTCCTTGCGTCATGAGAAACCAACCGTGAAAAGAAAATGCATGACAATGCAGGGACGCCGTATCCGCTAGGACAAGTCGCCTTGTGGTACGACTAGACGGCACTTATTCAAGGAGAACTCCCAGACAGTGGTGTACGAGTCGTTTATTGAGTGCTGTAACTGTGGCGCCCATGAAAACCACTGCAAAGTTCAAACATCAACCTCGTGCCGCATCCTCTTTAAATGTACTTACACCTAAAAAAAAGTGCAATGAAGTTTCTCAACGAGGCGCTGTTCCAGTAGGACAGGTCGCTCCTCTGGAATCTGTGCCTAGAAGCTTGAACAGAGTTGTAGTAGTCCAGATTGAAAACCCAAAAGGAATACAACCCGGTCCAACCCTTTAGGAGGCGCCCGTTTCGGTAAGCCATGTCGCCTCGAAGTGGCGGCTTGCTCGGTCATACTAAGTACATCCCATGAGGAGCCGTTTCCAATGGTAAGTTAGAAACTTGAAACAGTTGACGAGTCGTTCTTCCCTCCTCGAGAATACGCTAGGCCGCGATACATACCTCTAAGTCCTTCGAATGCTCCACTGAGTCGGTAGCAAGAGGACTGTGCCAGATCAAGCCAACGATATCTGACTGAGCTTTGACGAATTCCTCAAAAAAATATTCTTGACGATGCAAGGAGACGCATTTCCGGTAGGACAAGCGGCTTCGCGGGCTTTAACACAGAACTAGGTAAGAGGGTGTGGTGTGCCGAGGACGGAAGAGCAGTCGGCCAGTATCCACGTGGAGTCGACAGAGACAGAACGAAGAGTATCCCGAGGACGAAGAGTACTGTAGTCGCGTCCAAAGCGTCCGCGCCTTTGAAAGTTTTGATCAGCTTCCATCTAAAAAACAACCACCGTTGAAATGCTCCAAAGGCGCCGTATCCGCTAAGACAAGTGGGCCGCGGAGTGGGATTTCACTCGGTCATCTCTCTAGGATTGCGAGGGATCTGTTATAACCATCGGGCTTGCACAGGAAGGATCCTCCCGAGCGCGTTCGATTGGGGTATGACTCTTGTATCGGAATGAACGTCGAACACAGAGTGTTCGTGCTATCTGAGATCATGTTGAGTCGTTTTAGAGGGGACGTTGATAACAGCTACGACCACAGTTGTTTACGTGGCGGATCCAAGGAGAAGCAGCCTAGAAATCGAGAGAGTGTTTTGATCTTCATCGGCAACGCGACTAGACACCGCGCGCGCGCTTCTTGATGACGGCAAGACAGTCTCCGTCACGACAGCAGAGGATGATGAAGTGAGTTCAAATGATGTCCCCCCACTCACATCGCGAGCTTTACCGCCTTCAGTTTACAGAATCCCAGTAAAAAAGCAATTCCTTACCGCGGTATGACAGTCCCTAGGCAATGCCATTTCGGACTACTCGGACGAGGCGCCATTCCGATAGGCCAAGCAGCCTCGGAGTCGTGGCAGTGGTATCGTATCGCCTAAATGAAGCTGTCTTAAGAGAAAATCTCGGACCAAGCTAATTTGTCGAGACTGTCAATTGGAGTCAATTGAAAAGCGGCCGGGTCCATTGTTGATGGGGTGGCAGTACGAAAGTTAGGGAGAAGAAGACGAGAAAAGAAGATGAGAAAAGTAGAGAACTTGAAAGTCTAGAGGAAACACGGCACCACGTACAACGAGAGTCAAGTCAAGAGCATCTATTGCGCACCCTACTATAGGCAGAAAAGCAAGCAGGGGAGCACAGCCTCCGAGATTTTTTGAGCGGAGATTGAACTCCTCGTCTTCCCGCAAAAACAATTCAAAATCCCAACTATACGGACGCCATATCCTGTATGCCATGGCGCCTCGGGCGATGGTGTGCGATTTCTCAGTCAGTGTCAATTTAACGTCTCTAAAGCACGGATAAACGTGGATCAAGCCGCTTATGCAAGGCAAGAATGAAGAGAAGAAATTGATCACTCTGCGGATCATTCTTGCTTGTCGACATCCTCTCCACCACCTCATATCTCCTACGTGCATCCACGCCGAGCGTATATCGTGCCACCTTCATGAATGCGTCCTACCTCACTAGTCACGACTTTTGCCACTCCACGTTCCGGGACAAAGTTATCGCCCCGCCTGTCTCCTTCGCCGCGAGTACTGTGGTCGCCACCGTCTGCTCTTCTGCTCACCTTCCTCCCACGCAATTAAGAAGAGCTTCCTCAGGTCGCAACGTGGCGGACTATGTTGTTTTCTTGCTCACTTCCGAGGGTCCCTTTGAAAAAATGATTGCATCACTAGCATAACACAGTGCGTATTCCCTGCCGTCCTATATCATCTTCCAACTCGCGTCGCGTACGCAGCCCTTTAGATCTGACCAAAGTCCGCCTCCAAGCGTCGGGCGACAAGCGCATGATCGAGAGTCTGAAGAAGACAGTACGCACGGCCCTTGCCTGATACGCATCTGGGAAGAAAATCGTAGACCTCAATAAGACCGGCGAAGCGTGGAGACTGGCTTTGGCGGGTAGTATGGCAGGTGGTATTGCCGGTTTCGTTGGGAATCCAGGAGAGATTGTCATGGTGCGCCTGCAGGGTGACTTTGCCCAGCCCCCAGAGAAGAGGTTCAACTATAAGAATTGCTTTGATGCGCTGTTTAGAGTATGTCTTCATTCCTACTCGTCATCCGCTTCTCCTCATCCCTCTCCCCCAGATGGTCCGCGAAGAAGGCGCCTCGTCTCTCCTACGTGGAGTCACACCCAACGTATTCCGCGCTATCCTCATGAACGCGTCCCAGCTCGCCAGTTACGACTTTTTCAAGGCGAGTCTACTGGGTTTAGGAGAGGTGCCAGGTACGTTCTTTCTTTTCCTGTTCGCGCTGCCTCCCTGATACACTGCTAGTCATCAACTATACCTTCCGGGACAACATCGTCACCCACTTTACCGCAACCAGCCCTTGAACATGAACATCGGGCCTTCGGTCGCCATGGCATGACGAATGGTAGCCAGCGTAGAGGTACTACCCGAGCCGCTCGCGTTCATGATGCGACTCTTGATGACGTCGGCGGGAGAGCAGACGGTGGTGGCAACGGTACCCCTGCCTGGACGAGATTGCAGCCTACTACTATTCTTATTTTTCTTACGCTTGAACAGTTGAAGAACGGTGTCGATTGGAGTAGAGCTAAAGGCTTTACGGTGCTTTGAGAGGGTGTACTTGCTACAGATGTTTAGAAAGCTGCTGTGTATGTAATTTTATTCGATGTATATACTGTACGAACTCTCTTTCATGAAATGCTTTACTTCAAGTGATCTTTGTGTACCTGAGCCGCCGCCGCTGAACACTGCTGGAAGACACGTTCAAGTATAGTTCTTGACGCAGACCGTGCGCGTGTCCGTTGTACGTAGAAATCGATAGGTTAAGGCACGGTTTTACTAGCGAGATGTGAATGTTCATTGAATGCTCAACGGAAAACTCAAGCTGCGCGAACTAAATGCTCCTCGTTGTCTACAAGGCAGGTCCGGACTGTCCACCAGGAGTCTGACTGGACGGCTGTAAACATAGAAATACGAACGACTCTGCTTCTTTCGACTTGACACGAGTAGAAATTCAACTGCTGAGGGTTCTTTCGACAACACGCAAACAAAAATAATCTGCGTCTCGCTTAACCATCGAGGCCCCAGTTCCGATGGGACATGGTGCCTTTGAAAAAAACACGATTCAATTTGCTATAGAGCTATCGAGACGGCATATCCGGTAGGACAGGTTGCCTTCTCTACATGCCTTCAAAGAGAGTACAACTGAACCTTCACACCGCGGTCTTGGACGAACCTGTGTTCATTGAGTAGATAGTACTTCCACTGGCAAGGACTGCTATGTACTAATCGTAGCTAGGATATCATTGAAATCGATCCGGTGATGAAGCCTACGAACACGAAGAAGGAAGGGGGCCTGTCCGCCTTTGATTTATGTACACCAAAAAAGACCCTGTGGTTTTCGTGGATTATGTATCAGGCGCTGTTCAGGTAGGACACGTCGCCCTAGAAATCTGCATACACAGAACCTAGAAGCAATAAGTGGAGATCAAGTCATTCACTAAGGACGTCAGAGCTGTAGTACAGGACACATTGAAACTCCCCCCTCCCAAAAAAAAACAGCTTCGACACATTCTTTATATGAGGCGCCCGTTCCGATAAGTCAAGGCGCCTCAAGTGGACGACTCGGACTTGCTCTCATGATACTGTACTATTATGATCATAGGTTCGGTCACAGGTCACGGCTGAAAAAAACGGCCTGCGCCAATAATTTTCTTTTGATTAATCTGATTTTTTTCGATTAAATTTTGACTAAAAATTTGCCTTCGACCGAACTTATGATCGTAATAGTACAGTACTTACTCGCATCATGAGAAACCGTGAATGATAAAAACTTCAGCACTTCCCGGCCAATCCTATGCGGCGCCTGCCATTCCGATAAGCCAAGGCGCCTCGGGGTTCATGCGCCACTAGGCGACTTGATATTCCTTGCATCATGAGAAACTGCGCGTAAAAGGAAGGGATCACTCTCCATAGACGCCGTATCCGGTAGGACAAGTCGTGTACTTGACGCCACGCATTCAAGGAGAACTCCGAGTCCCGGACAACGGTGGTCTACGAGTCGTGCTGTAACTGTGCAGTGTGGCGCCGGTCAAAATCAATTGACGAACCACTGCAAATCAAGACGAATGATACTTAGCTCGTACCGCGAATGTACACCTAAAAAAATATGACACCCTGACCATTGAGGCGCTGTTCCAGTAGGACATCTCGCTCCTCTGGAATGTATGCCTAGCAGCAAGTCGTCAGTCAGGGTTGTACACAGTAGACATCGAAAACCCAAAAGGAGCTGCAAGAGGCCCAAGAGGCGCCTGTTTCAGTAAGCCACATACGCCTCGGGTCTCCTGCAATAGACGTCTGGGTCCTCCTTGCGTCATGAGAAACCGTCCGTGAAAAAAGATTTGTAGCCCTTTCATCAAGAGGCGTCGTATCCGGTAGGACAAGTCGCCTTGATCGCACGCATTCAAGGAGAACTCCCGGACAGTGGTGTGCGAGTCGTTTATCGAGTGCTGGAGATATCAAAATCAATCAATGAACAAATCTGCAAACCAAGATGAACGCTGAGCTATACTCCACCAAAAAGCGTACTCTCAAATGAGGCGCTGTTCCGGTAGGACACGTCGCTCCTCTCGAATCTGCTTCACATCAAGTCGTCAGAGTTGTAACTTTGCACGTATTGAAAACCCAAAAAGACCACGTTGGACAGCAACGAACAGGAGGCGCCCATTCCAATAAGCCTCGTCGCCTCGAATAGACGACTTGCTCCGGTATACATGCCATCCTCTCATGGAGTGCCGTTTCCAGTCATGAAACAGACGACGAATCGTCCTTCCGTCCTCGAGAATCCTTGAACCGCAATACATACCTCTCGTCCTTCCAATGATCCACGGCAGCAAGAGGACTTATGCCAGATCAAGCCAATGATTGCGTGTTAGCAAAAAATACTATCTCTTCCTAGAAGGGGCGCCTATCCGGTAGGATATGTGGCCTCGTCTATCGAACTGCGAATTGTGAGAACGCGACCCATCCACGAGACGAATTCCTCAAAACCGCATCATTCAACACCATGAGGCGCATCTCCGATAGGATAAGGGGCCTGGCAGACTTCAGGAGTGAGCGTGTGCTGAGGCAGTAAGCCAGAGGTGTAAGCGTCAACAGAGACAGAACGGAGAGTATCTCGAGGACGAAGAGTCCTGTAGTCGCGCCTTTGAAAGTTTTGATCAGCTTCCATCTAAAAAACAACCACCGTTGAAATGCTCCAAAGGCGCCGTATCCGCTAAGACAAGTGCGCCGCGGAGTGGGATTTCATTCGGTTGTCTCTGCGGCCAATCCAGGATTCCTGCGCAGGAAAGGTCCTTCCGAGCGCGTTCGATTGGGGTATGACTCTTGTATCGGAACGAACGTCGAACGCAGAGTGTTTGGGCTATCTGAGATCACGTTGAGTCGTTTTAGAAGGGACACTGATGAATATTGTACGTACCGTGCATGCCACTGCTGTTGTTTTCACGCGCGAATTCAAGGAGAAGTAGTCTGGAAATCGAGGGGAACCTCGCCGGTACCACGACTAAACATCGCGGGCGCGCCTCTTGATGAAGGTAAGACCGTCTCCGTGGAAACGGCGCAGGAGGACGAAGCCAGTGATGATGTCCCCACTCGCGTCCTGGGCTTTGCTGCCTTCAGTTTACGGAATCCAGTAAAAAGCGATTCCTTACCGCGGGGTGATGGTCCCCACGGAATGAAATAAAAGAAACTTCTATTCAGATTGTTCAGTGAGGCGCCATTCCGATGGGCCAAGCAGCCTCAGAGTCGCGGTGGTATCGTATCGTGTCGCCTGGATGAAGCTGTCTGCAGAGAAATTCGCGAACCAAGCTAATCTGTCGAGACTGTCACTTCGAGTCGAGTAAGAAGCTGCCGGTATGAAAGTTAGGAAGAAGAAGAAGACGTAGAAAGTAGAGAACTTGAAGAGACTTTAGAGGTGACACAGCACTACTTGTAACGATAGTCCAAACAAGAGTATTCATTGCGCGCCCTAGCGTCTTCCAGGATAGACGTGAAGAAAAGCAAGAAGGGGAGCCTCCGAGATTTTTTGAGCGGAGATTGAACTCCGCGTCCTCCCGCAAAAACTCATTCAAAAACTCAATCATTCGGACACCATATCCTGTATGCCATCATCAGGAAAAACCCCACTTGCAAATATCTCCAGAAATGTGATGAAAAAGTCAGAATTTGCAGAAATGGAAGTTTTAGCTTGAAAAAGCTAAGATTGGTATGTATTTGAACAAGGACTAACAAAGGCAGAAGTAAAATATTTTGAGTACTGTCACTGAGCTCGGGCAGCTCTATTCATTGATATGCATGAGGTCTAAAGTATTGGCACTGCTGCACTAGTCTTGTTGGCGTCGATGGAGGCAGCGACCAAGAAGCTCGAAACGAACTCGAAACGCAAAATCGTTAAGTCCATTTGAAACTCCGTCACGGACCGATGGACCGATCAGCGCGCTGCATCAAAACGAACCATGGCCAAATATGGTTCAACACTTCTTTCCTTCTCCCCGCGACCTCGCCACTACCACCAGGCTGCCCACCGCCGCGACGACTATACCGGGCTGTACGCAAATCGACAATTTTATGGCGCCGGCACCTAGCAATGCGTGGTCGACTTAATCGCGACCACGACGCGCGACGACCGCGAACAGGCTTTGCTGCCATTGACGACTTTGCGTAGCCAGTGCCGAGTAACAGCGATGACTGTTGTGAAGAGCATTTTTGACATTGTAAGGGACGATAAGGTGCGTCTTTTTGCTTGCCTCGCCATTCTCCTCGTCGGTCCTACCTGTACATTCTGCGTGCCCGCGCTTTGTTTTTCCATCCTGCGCTAACACCTCTTCCAGCCGCTTTCCAACAGATGCTTGCCACAAAACCAAATCTTGCTTGATTCGCACCAGTCCAGACGGTCCTTGCGACGTTTCAAGCTGTCTGCTTCTCGGCGTTGACTCCGGCAGTTAGTTTGATCTGGAGGGCGCGACCTTGGGCGCTAGGGCGGGATGTAGTACTCCGTTTCACCGTGATTGTTTGTCCGGTGCGTCTCATTTATTTTCCGAGGGCACGCGCTGACGCTTCTGCCGTAGCTTCCATACACCTGTCTCTACGGCTCACCGATCTCTAGGGGGCGCGGGATAGGGTGCTCGCCTCAGGCTGATTTTTTGGAGGATGCCGCCTAAAGGTATTTTTCCCTCTCAATGCGCCTCAACCATCTCCAGGATGACGTACTGCCAGCCATGTCGCCACGGACTACTTTGTACTGGCTTGCCCGGGGCGGCCCGTCCACCTTGCGGAGTAACATATATGTTGCTCAAGCTGTACGCTTCGTCCACTCGCAAAACTAACCGTTGTCTAGACCAATCATACCCAACAGTTGCTTTCGCGCTCGGGACTGTCACCGATCCGACGACCAGACATGAGGAGGAACTATCGGCGCGGGATGCGCCGTTGTTGGGTACGTCGTACGCTGTTTATGTTCCACCAATGTACGAGACTGACATTTTTACAGTAGCGGTATCCACAGTGCAAGTTACGTCGACAACGGGAGATGCCACCGACGACTCGGACTGCCTTATTGATGCCCTTTCGACCCGATGTCACCACCAACACCAACGTGGGTGCTCCTGCCTCGTATGTGAACTCCTCTTACCTCATGTGTGACTCTGCTGATCATCTACCCCACAGTGCTGCCTTGTCGTTGACTGCGGTTCGTTGTTATGAGTTTGGTTGATATGTATGGTCTATAGTGTTGTATACCGTATTGTAGCCTTCATGTCGTAGTTGCCCATAATATCATGTGTTTTTACTCTCTATTCGTGTGCTCCTGGGCTATAAGCAGCAAAACAATCAGGCAAACCTTGCTCTAAAGAGCTCTGATCCCTGCTTTTCGAAGCTTAAATCAACTTTGAGCAATAGGGGGGATACCGAAGATTTACAAATTCAACAAATCTGCTTAAACACCTTAATTCCGGTATTTCATGGTTATTCCACCTTTTCCAGTGATTTCTGCTGTTATTTGCCAGTGGGGCAATTCCTGATGATGGCATCTCGGGGGACACATATCACTCGGTTTGCGATTCCCAACCAGTGTCAATTTAACGTCTCTAACGCACGGATAAACGTGGATCAGCTCGCTTGTGCAAAACAAGAACCAGCGATCTAGTCGAGAAGATTATCACTCTGCGGATCATTCTTGCTCGTCGACATCCTCTCCACTAGATGCTCCCGGAAGAAGGCGCCTCGTCTCTCCTACGTGGGGCCATGCCCAACGTATTCCGCACCATCGTTTTCTTACTTTCTTTACACCAGCAATCAAACTTTGGGTCCCTTTGTACACGCAAAAATACTGGCACTCGCAGTCAGCTCATCTGATCTGACAAGTCTACTCAGGAACATAGTCAGTGAAGTTAGTCGTTGAGAACAGTAGAATGGAATCCCGCCGCGCCATATGGCGTCAAAAGTGAAGACAAAAAATTCCATCATAATCGATATCCCATGGAGACGTCACATCCGGTCGGACAAGTCGCCCTTCTATGCATGCCCACAAAGACAGTGCCATCGTATGGCCGACTATCAGGTCGACGCATCTCTGCACGTTCACTCCGTGCTGTATCCTTAGGATGGTAATTGCGTCCTCACACAAGGAACGTCCTGTAAAGCGTTTGAGGAGCTCCTTTCCGTGTGGGTGTCCCCGGAGTCTTCTTCGGGTCACTTTGGTAGATATCACTGATGGGAAACGACTGAGTCTGTCATCCCATTCCCTCCCTTTCCTTCTGCTTATCCTCAAGTCGCCTGTATTTTTCGAACTAAGACACTGCGAATAATGGCTCCGAATTTTCCGGGTTCGGGTACTTATCTCAGGCGCCTCGCAAAACGGCAAGCAATCTGAGATCAAGGTAAGTCTGAATACGTACCATGAAGGTACGACCACCGTTGTTGTTTTCACGTGAGAATTCAAGGAGAAGCAGCCTGGAAACCGAGGGGAACTTCACCGGCAACGTGACGAGACACCCGTGGTGACGGAGGAGGAGGATGAAGCGAGTGATGATGTCCCCACTCAGATCATGAGCCTTGCTGCCTTCAGTTTATGGAATGCCAAGGAAAAGAGCGATTCGTTGCCGCGTCATGAAAACCCAGACAATGTCCTGCTCCCGTTTACAGTAGTAAGACGACGTCTCAAGTTCGAAAGGCCACAGACGTATTTCAGATCAAAAAGACGAGTCGCCCTTCCGTCCTCCACACATTTTTGAACGATCTCCTCCACTGCGCAGATGGAGGGCGCATGAGGACTTGTGACAAATCAAGCGTCGCGGTACAGAGGAGAGTGAACGTAACAGCAGTCCGGGTACAGACCTGACAACGATTACATGGAAGCAAAAAATGAAAATGAGACCACGATAAGTATGAACCTTCATGACGACCATATCCGCTGAGACATACGGCCTCTGCCATCGAACGTTCTGCAAAAGTTCATGCATGAGGCGCAGTTCTGAAAGCACAAGTGGCGGGCCTCGCAGATGCGGCGGCAGAGCACTGCAAAACTAGGACTGAATATCTGTGGAGGAAGGAATATGCCGCGACAGAGTATCTGCCGTGGAGAGGTATAATCCCGAGCATGAAGAGCACTATAGTGGCGTCCTAAAAGTGAGGACCGGAAGAGAAAGAAGGAAAGGAACACGACCATCCATTGGATATTGAATTACTAGAGGGCTTTACTCTAATGCCAGAGACGCCGTATCCGGTAAGACAAGTGGGCCGTGGAATCGAGCTTCACAGAAAATCACAGACTAAGCTAATGAGCTGTAACGAGCCGACTGAAAGCATTACTTCACCCAATGAGAAAGCCCTATCACTATCCAAGCAAAGGAGCGCAATGACATTGACAGTGAAAAGAAGAGAGATTCCAGTGCCGGTGCCGAGGCACGCTCACGCGGATCCCGGCATCTGCCTTGATCTGCGTCTTCCTTCTTCCCTTCACCTCGCGTTCAATTGTTTGATTGAAGACAAGATGAAGGACATCCTCACTGATGCTAGCAAGTACCTATAAGCCGCATCCTCACCACATCTTACTCCTCTTCGCAGATTTCCCCCGTACTGCAGATTTGCGTGTCTATCATCTTGGTTTACGCCCCGGCGAGGTCGCCAACCGACTGGTACGAAAGCGTTCTAAGGTTCTTGAGGCGCTGAATATTTTTGTCATTAGATTACTGTTGGGTCACCTTCTCGCGCGGTCACTATCGCTTCCCATCTAGATGGCACCCCCGAACGGTTCCAACTGTCGTCTGAGCGCGGCTTCCTCACCATAACGGGCAGGTACAAGGGTGTTCCCGTGTCCATCTGTAGTATCGGGATGGGGGCTCCCAATATGGACTTCTTCGTCCGCGAGATCCGGGAATGCCTGATGGGCGACATGCTTATTATTCGGTAATGTCGACCGTGCAGGCAAACGCGCTACTGAATAACACATAGGCTAGGCTCTTGCGGCGGCCTCGTAGACGTCCCCGTTGGAACGGTCGTTGTTCCCAAAGCGTGTATAGCCGTGACGCGAAATGTCGATTACGATTTTGTCGATCCATCTGCGTCTGCATATGAAAAGCCTTACAGGATATCCAAACCCGTAAGTTATATCTTCTTCAAAAGTCGACGCTGAGCCGTTGTTACAGGTATTCGCTGACCCTACATTTCACGACGTGGTTGAATCCGCTCTCAATGACGCGAAACCTGAAGGATCGACGACAAAGATCGTTGCAGGGATCGTAAACGCATCCGCAGATAGCTTCTACGCATCCCAAGGACGCCAGACATCTTTCCCAGATTGTAATCAGACCCTCATCCAACAAATCATTGACTCCACCGACGATGTAGCGACCTTGGAGGTAAGTACCTACCGTACTCCTTTTCCCGCACTAAGCTCACCAATGCGACAGATGGAAACGCATCATCTCTACCACTTGGCTGCCTGCTGGTCGGCGAGACGCAACTCTGCGCCGCTCGCAACCGGTCCAGTCATTGGGGAGCACGCACCGGCTCAGAGACTTGCTGCACCTGGGACGGTCATACGCGCCGCAGCGGCACAGATGATCTTCGCGTCCCGCACGTCTCAAGATTTCATCACTCCAGCGCAGGTTCAGGAGACAGAGAAATGGACGGGCAAGGTAATCGCAGTCTTCGATTCAAGTATCAGATTGGTGACTCGGGCTCATAGGGCGTTTTAGAAGCTTTGGTTCGGATGGAGCTTGGTGATGACGTGAGTCGACGACTAGTCTTGCGTGCTTCCTGCTGATTGGTCCCTTCATAGCGTACACATCCTGTCGAGGGAAGTGTTTGGGAGACGAAGTAAAGTCTTATCTTCTATGATTGCTGTAGAGGTAGAACAAATCTTATTAATGTACGCGTCGTGCCGTACACCTTGCCTGCCAAGACCGGAGCTATTTGGGATTCAACTCTATGGTTACAATGTTACAATTTGGATTCCGCCTACACTAACTAAATAGCTAAGGTAGTGACACCCCGACGGACTGGTTGACGGCGGTGTAGCAGTGGGATTCCGCTGGCTTGGAGTTTGCATTGTTGTGATTGACGAGAAATCATGTTTACTTCTCCTACAAGTTTCAGTTATTCAGCTGGCAATACGTCCCCGTTGATATCAGATGCATTTTTCGCTTCCACGACGTTTGTTCCTTGTTGACATTCATCAGGGTCGACGGGTCATGGCTTGGTCCATGGCATAGTCTCACGCTTTCCAAATCGGGCTGCATGGTTGTTTGATCACGACACCCCGTGTTGACCGAACGAACCTTTCGACTGCCCATCACGTTCTCTCGATACCGTATACATGACAGGATGTTGGAGCCTACGTATCTTCAGGACGCTTTCGATTTCGTTCCTCCCCCATTTCCTCTTCGTGATCCCGGCTACCCCGCACCAAAAACGTTCCTCCACTTTCCCGACACGCACCTTGACGAAAATCTCATCTTGAAGCGCGTATGCATCCTGCCATCCCTTGTGAAGGATATACTGCACGCCGTGGATACTCTCTTCCCGGAGACTTCTCGGGCAGACCACAACGATGGGATGTTCTACTTCTCGCAGGCGTCGTACGACGACATCGAGCGCAGATACAAGGCATCTGACGTCGGCGCCGCATATGCTGACGGATTCGCCACTGTTTGCTGCCAGATTGCTTCTAGTGTTATTGTGCATCCCGCTGACCGCGACAACGGGAGGCTTATTGGATGGGATCACAATCCGCATCAGCACGTTGATCATGACACACATTTTTACGACGAAAACATCATTCTTGGACTGTTGAACTTTCCCGCCAAGGAGCTCCAGAAATTTTCTGTTGAATCTCAGGATAGACTTCGTGACCTTGGGGAACGTTTTCCGGTGTTCGCATTAGGGATGTTCTTATGCTCCAATGCTCAGTGGTGCTTAGAGGACATAGATGATCTGGTCCCTACTGAAGATGCTGCAGAGCGCATCTCTGAATTTCCCTGGCTTGTAAATTCGGCCCCAACTGGACACGCACCTACCCCCAGCGTCGTACGACCAACAGACGCCGACACCTCGCTCTGGAATTTTCCCAAATCTTCGCCCGCGGTAACGTCTACTGTCCGTACCTCACAAAGAAGTAGGAAACCGGTTCCCGCGGCGGCTCACCCCCGAGCGTCATCAGCACGCAAAAATCCGCCTCCGAAGCATTTCAAACCCAAAGATATTCGTGCAGCTTCACCGCAAACTGCCGCAGGACCCAAAGACCTTCTTCAACGGGTGCGATATTCCTTTTTCTTGACTTCAGTTTAATGTTAATATGCGCGCAGGCATGGGTCAAGGCTGTTCGATTCGACGTTACAGTCATACTGTTTGATTGTGGAAACTTCGTTCGAATCGGTATTCGACACCGAGAAACCCAGACTCTCTTTTTAACTCCTCTGATCGACGTCTGTGACCCGGAGTTATCATACAGTAAACTCATGATTGGTCTTCATTTGTGCATCTTCCAAGATATCTTTGCCCGAAGCCCAGTCATGGATGCGCCAATCGCCGAACAGCCACAGCGAACCGCTTCAGGTTCGAACAAACGAAGCTCCGACCACGATTCTCAGGAATCTTCACCCAAACGCGGACGTACAACTGAGGCTAGCTCACAACGGGCTCGTGTATGTCTTGATACCATTGTGCTCGCACTCATTATTAATCTTTTGTTTATATTCTCAGCGTCCGTCAACAAATTCGCGTGCGTCGCGAATCCAGGATAGACTCAACCAGCCAAAGGAGTCGCGCCCCGGCAAAAAACACGCGGCGCCAAAGGATTTATGCATCGTACGCTTGTTCCAGTGAAATCTAGCATTTATGTTCTAACACGGAACCATAGCGCACGCGTGGTTATTTCGAGACACACCCTGTTCTTGCGGTGTACCTTCGATACGGATACTATAATTCCCCGACTCCTCAGGTTCTTCTTGCGCCGGACCATCCGCGGTCGAAGGTCTACAAGGCCGCTACATGTCTTCCCATCATCCTCACCTCGAAACTCGGACACGGCGCCACAGGAAAGGTATACGCCGCAGTTCTAGGACCTGGCTACGACAATTTACCGTGTAGTCGCTTGGTCGTCAAGCTGGCAGACACAAAGGGAAGTCTCATGTCTCTTCGCCACGAATATGACGTGTACTGTCACCTTCAGTCGTCCGGAGTCCATGGCATACCGTACGTTTTTGGATACTATCAGGACAGTACCCGTGGGGTCGGTGCTCTTGTCCTGCATGACGTCGGAAACCCGTTAGGTCGACGAATGGATAGTAATAAAAGGATCAAATTCTCATCTGCTGAACGGTGAGCTGGCTCTCGCTGTGTCTGCAAATCGCTAAATTTACCCGCAGGTCATCTCTGAAGCGAATCCTCAAGACTATTCATTCTAAAGGCGTTCTTCACCGTGATTTACGCTCTTGGAATATGATGTGCAATCAACACGGCGAGGTGTCTATCATCGATTTTGATCGTGCTAGCCTCAAGGCTTCCAAGGACGAATTCTCTCAAGAATTGGCTCGTTTGACGCGGTTCTTGGATGGCGAATTTGTCGATGAGGATGCTGTGATTGGCTCTCACGATATTCCGTCCGACATAGAGGAGCGTATCGTCAATCCATCCACCTCCGTTTGAGTGTATCTTGTGTCTTGACTATACCTCTATCTCCGTATATATTTAACGGACATATTACATTCGAAGAAGAACATTACAACGACTTCCTAACAGTATCAAGTAAGGTCTTCAACCGTTGCTTATCTTGTTCAAGTTGTCGTTCCCCGTCAACATCCAAGACGTCTCCGTCCCACACCCTTCCCAGACGCCAATCAGTCACGACGAATAGCGGAGCCGATCCATCAGCATCGGCGCGTCTCACATGTATATTCGATTCTTCCAATGATCTATGCACAAATGAGCGTTGCGCGAAGGCTGCCTCAATTTGGTCTCTATGTCGGAATCAGTGTATGTCGAGGACTCAGAACAGAGAAACACACATGATATCCTGCTCAACGCCTGTATGCTGCACAGCCTGATCCGACAGAGGTCGATACATGTCTGTGTCGAAAGGTTCCAAAAATAGAACACCGAAGTCGCGATCTTGGGTGACGAACAGACCCAGGTGGCGCTGAACAAAGGTGGTGCCTAGACGTTCTAGTGCTTGATGAACGCGAAGCTGATTCACGAGGCTGCGTACATCTACACTGTTTCGAGCGACTAATCCGAGGAACGTGGGGCGATAGTGAGCATCATTTTCCAAGTTCGCGCCCAAGTTGCAAACTAGTAGGCTTCTATCGACACCCTTGTTGTTTTGGGGGAGAACAACAACAGCGGTGTTGAACGCGTCCGATGAAGCCCCCGTACCGTCGACTTCAGCATGGTCAACGTTTTCGAGATTGAGAACTCCATCCTCCGGGAGGCTCAGATACAGGTATAACGATACTGTGTTTCCACAGAAACGCATTGCTACGTTCTGGGAAGTCATTATTTGGTGGCGAAAGTCGTCGGGGGTCTAAAGTTGCTCATCAGTTTACTTTGACAGTTAATCAGACGTAGAAACCTTACGTGAAGCCACCGCAGGGCTGGAAGCGGTCTCTGGGTTCTGGATCAGTCATGAGTGAGGCGATGTGGAACTCAATTCTCACCGAAGCTCCGTTCTTAACGTTCGTCTTCGTATCCACATGATATCCTCCACGCCATGGAGTGATATTGAATTCGGAGGGATTCAACATTCGCGAGGGAAACGAAGTTTGATCCATTGCTTGAGCCGTCTTTGCCAGTTGGGCACGTTGAGCACCATCGACTGTGATAAGTGATATGAGTCCAGCGTGAAGTCGCATGTGATGTGGACCGCGAGGACCGGAAACGGCATTCTGGGGATCCGCTCTACCCTCCGGAATGTAGTGAATATCTGACAGGAGCAGGGATTGCGTCGCCCGATGTCGTAGGGCAATCATCTCATAGTTCCCGCCGTTGATAACTCCAACCGTCCCCTCGATAGTGACTAGCTCTGCCCATAACTGGAACGCGAATCAGAAACGTTGGCACCCAGGAGAAGAAACGTACCTGTTGTATGATACAGCGAGCAGTCCTATAGTCTGCCTTCAGAGGACGTGCGTCGTTAAGGAAAGTGCTGCATGGAATGTCCTTGCGCTCCGCCACTCGGGACACGAACTCCTCAAGTATCGGTGAATCAAATCGTGCGCATCGACCGGATACCTTCCATTTCCTTGTATGAGCATCGACACATCCACGCGAGGGACATCGGGTACCCTTCGTGCCCCATTCGCTGCATGAGACCCACTGAAAGACGTTGGTTGATTGACAGATTTCTCGAATAGCGATCATAACTGGAAGGGTGGCGCAGGCAATATCCTTGAACTCCCATGCTGCCAAGGGACTCGGGAGAGAAATCCTGGGCGATAACCTCTTGCATAGCCTTCGCCATCTCGGGCCTAATGTTACTTGACGAAGCGTCAAGATACGTAGGATTGACATATAGGCAGGCATCGGGCAGTGCTTTCGTCTGGTCTGGATCTGTTTCCTTGCGCCACTGAAACAGACCGCGTCCTGCACCAGCAACTCGAGGCCAGACTCCATCCACAGACACCGCAGTCGAGAACAAGTCAGAAGCGGCTCTTTGAGGAAAGACGAACGTGCTCGTGATGGTGTCCTCGCTGTACACCTCAAATATCGTTGTCTTCCAGTTGTGCCTGATGGAGCGGCCCTTGTCGGAATAGTCATATGTTGGCGCTGGCCAGCCCTGTGTGGGGTTTCGGGAGAGCATCCCCTGACAAAGAATGGCCAGGTCATGCGTCATTCCGGGAAGGACAGACGTGCGACGCAGGATGAGGTCTTTCCGTATATGCCGATCAAAGGTTGTCGTTCGTCGGGTGGAGTGTCGCTTCACTGGAACTGTGGTATAAAGGCTCTGTGTGGTGCCCGTTCTGGGTGGAGGTGTGACGGGCGTAGCACGCGGAGATTCTTGGTTGGTCCTGGATTGTTTCCGCTTGACAGACGCGTGAGGAGTGGTGAGAAAAGATTTCGATGTCTGAATAAGACCAAGCTTGGTGAAGAATTTCCCCAGCCTCCAGTTCAGAAAGCTTTTAAGCGAGGGTGGATGAGGAAAGGCGCAGAAGTCGGGATCAACGTTCGCATCAGGTACGGGTTCCGACATATCTACAACCATGAGAAATTAGACTCAATGCTGGAGATTGCGGGATACGATTACCTAGAGAAATTACGAATGAAGCAGGATTTGGGAGGCAAGGATTCCTAGCGCTATACCAAGACAAGGGAAGACGCGAAGATGTTAAATAGGATGCTGTCAGATGCCGTGTCTTTTCCTTGAATAACTTATCAGAATAAGGCATACTAGAACCGACAACTACAGAAAAAGACGGTTTCTTGTTCGACATCACATCAGTTTCCCCGGCGACACTGTTGGACAGGATACCCTTCATCCTCAATTGTCAAGAAACAGTGTGGCGATGACAATTCAATAATAACCAAGGTACACGTTGACTGTTAAACCCTTCAAGAACAAAAGCCGCAGAACATTAGTTGATATGGATCATTATAAGAACCCAAACTCGCGTCCGCACAGCACAGGATCAGCATCAATATCACAACAATGTGTCACGACCGTTAAACATGGTCCGCAGAGTAATGTGTAGGTCCACTGTTAACTCGTTGTGACCAAGCCGCGCCCGAAGTTTGCACTCCGAAGAGAGATCCTGAATACTAGTTGATGCGCGCTTCAGAATTCAGTCGACGTTCACGATAAGCCCGCTGCGACAATAGCATGGGAACGGTACGGAGTCACCTATGACTCGCGTGTGAGCATAATACAAGGAAGCTTCATATCGGTACTGACCTGCCAAACAAAGATTTGTGTGGGTCCCGTCTTCCATATGGCTCAGCAGATCCCATCGTCTCATTGTAGATCCCGTCGTCTCATTGTTACAGAGATAGATTTTCCACGAAACCAGAGTCACCTTTCGAGTTCAAGGGCCATGATATACCCGGTCAGAACAATTTGACGTCCTTCCACAGCCTCAGTTCCATCCTACGCCGGGAACGTGTAAGAGTTTGGCCATATCCTGAGAGAGAGGGCTTACTTGACTGCAGTACACAGCAGAACAATGCCACCTACATCGCGCCAAGTCTCCTCGCCTACCGACAGTCGAGCGAAAAAAGGGAAAAGTCTCCGCCAAAGCATTGGAGATGGCATCGAGAAAGGCGTCACAACTCTTGGTCGCGTACTCACAGGAAAGCCAGCTAAGGATGACGGGAAAAGGCGTACGAAAGGGAATCGCGATGCTCCGCCATCACCAGCGAAGGAAGTTCCACCCAAGACTAATAGTCGGAAGGTACGCGCCGCATGACTCGCATGGCTATTCTGACACAACACACAGGCTGTACGAACCTCATCTGGAGCAGCAATAAAGAAGAACGGCAATGCTTCAGACGAAGTTCCGAAGCCAACTGTAGGTCGTATTCGCGCTGCTACGGAATAACATCTGACGTCTACTATAGATTCCCAGACGGATACCGATAGTGAGGCGAATCGAGGTTACGCCTGAGGAAGTGAGCCCTGGTTCTGTCTCGATAGAATAATCCTATAACAGTCATTCAGAACGCCAGGAGGGTGGCTCAACGCCGAATGATCGTTGAAGGGCTGAAGGACATCGGGAAAGAATACACAGAGCAAGACGTGCGTAACGTTCTGGCTAGTACCCGAATGTACGAGGTGTTTCCGCACATGCGGGAGAGCGAGACGTGTGCCGAAGCCGAACCCCTTGAAGACGACGAGGGCTTTTTCATCGATGGCATGGCTATGCCCGACGATTCACTGGAACGCCAAGCAGAGAGAACTGCCAGACATCACGCAGCGCTGCAGAACGACGCCGTTAGTCCAACGGAGTCCGAATATTACGACGTGCATAGCGAGGAAGCATCATCATCCGAGGAGGATTGGCCGACCAGCGGTTTCGGCATGGCGGGACCATCGAATACGAGGAAGACATCCCAGTTGTCCAGAGATGACTCGTCGATGAAGAGCGCTTTTTCGGCGGACTCGGCGAGGGTTAGCTCACATGCGGCTGAGGTGATACCGGTGGCGGGTCCCTCGAGTAGAAGAAATCCTTTCACTGCGTTAGGGTACTTTGGGAAAACTAAATAAATGATCAATATAACACGCCTACTGTGTAAAATGCCAGGTACCATACAATCGAGGCCCAAGACGGAGAAAGTAAAACTGAATGAATCTGCGAGTCCTGTGAAGATTCAACACGGCGAATGTCGAAGCGCTGTGGGTGGCGGGATCAAAGCATGACGAGAAAGAAAAAGTTGCCGTCGGCTGTGCCGGACATACGGTCTGCCCCCAATATGGTTCAACCCACTGTAATGGAGAGCGTCTGTAAGACTATGGTAGCCCACTTTGAGACACCGGATTGAGCGCGCACCTGTCAGAGTTGTAGCCCTTGGAAGGGTTGCGGCATTTACTATTAGATGTGCAGAAGCAATCTTTATCCCAACGCTGGCTTGAAGTAATCCTTCGGGACGCTCTTGTATCCTTAGCGGCACGACACAGAATGCATTATAATTACTTAACAGATCCGCAATCACCTCTAGGCTGCATATCCATGTTGGACACGGCGCGCCCATGCAATTTTGCCTGCGTCGATGGGAGTCTAGTACAATATGCGTGCGGAAAACAGGATTCAATGCTAGAAGACAACGGACGCTACAGACAACAGGATCATCAGCCTCTTGCCATGGCGCGTTGGGAGAGCACCTTTAAAATCCATGGTCGCAGAGATAGCCCGATGTAGATGTAGGTGGCAAGGTGCGTGTAGTGTGCCTTGTGCCTGAATTGAGGCTTCGCGGTCCGGGAACCGGAGACGCGCCATCAATTCGCACTGCATATCATGCCTTCTTTGCTCATCGATGCTCCTGATCGTTTACGCGTTTCTCGTTCTTTAAACACGGCGTTGAGGGTCATCCTCCCTCAAGCCACAAATATGCTCTGACGGATTCTGTCCTCTAATTGAATTGATACGTCAGTACTCGAACGACGCCACGCCACCAGGATTTATTGGATAGAGCTTGTAAGTGGTTTGATGTGTGTGCGAGTGACAGCGAGGAGTGATCTAGAAGGTTCTTCCTCATTCGAAGTAGTATCGTCATCGTTCACCACTGATGAGATGCGAAGGAGTATATACAACTATAATCTTGTCAGTTATGTATATATAACTGTAATTGCATTGAACTGACTGGAATCGGGAGGTACATGACTGAAATTTGCACCGGCACATCCCGCCGCTCTCTGCTCAGCGTTAACTGGAATTGGTACCCGCCGCTGCCCCCGCGCCACCATCCTTTCATTGAGAACTCTTGATGACCTGCACAATGACGGCTGAGACCTAGCATGCAAGCTCCAAGCGAAAACAACAGATAATGTGGTCAGCGAGAATTGGAAGACTGCGAAGACACCGCGACGGCGCGACAAGATGTAGACCTCAAGACAGCGAATCGACAACAATGAGAAGGCTCAGACTGAGACAGCAACGAGGAGACTCAGACAACAGTGTGGACATTACGAGGGCAAGGACATCATGAAGTATGTATAGCAAGGACACTACGATAGCAAGGACGCGCCAACGCGGACAAGTCATGACGCTCCCAGGTGAGGTATCCTGCCACACGGGTACGGGATCGATCCCGACTATGAGGGTTGAGGCGGGAGCCCGATTCCAGTTAATGGTGGAGGCGGGCACATGCTAACTGAAATCAGTCCAAGGTAACTGAAATCCGTACCGATTCCAGTTAGGATCTGCTAACTGACGAGATCATTTTTGTCATGCCTCGATGCGAAGCGGGTCTTTTGTTCTCACGTAGACTTTGTTGTTGTCATGGACCCATCTCCCCCTTCACTATATAAGGCCTTTGTTCTATCCTTGTCTGGTCAGAAGTCTCCCACCCTCCGCCACCACACCGGAACATGGACCTCGAAATAATTCTTCTTCGCTATGGAAACCTAGACAAGTCGCAAAGAGCCCTAGCTACCCCGCCAGCGGTACCCGCCAACAGAGGAGATCTCCTGCCCTTTCTTAGAATTTTTGTCCAGGACTCTTTTCAACAATCCGACGATGGAGTCGAGACATGTCCAATCCGCCGCCGCTGCTTCACGTCGTCTAACCATCCGTTATAGCCACAAATTTTACTACAAGTGGCGCGATTTGAACGAGCACCTGAGAGAAAGGCACTTTTGCTGGGGAAAACCTTACAACTATCGAACCGCGAGGAGGGATGGGTGTCAAGGTCCAAATTGCTCCGCTGCTTTAGACGAGTTGGGGAAATGGGACTCCCGGACATTTGTGGACGGCGTGAATCACATATGGGACGACGACCTCAAGAAACTCTGCTTGTCGGGCATATCCAGCATGAATAGCGGGCCCTTCTACGATGAAGTTCTTCATCCGAGTATCCTCCCAATGTTCAGACACGATCTCAAGCAGTTTAGCAATAGCCTTCTGCATGTGCACCACATGACGTCGGGTACGTTGATTTCCCTCATTTTCTCTCCAGGTACTGACTAATTCTCCGTTAACCATCAGGTATCACCGCCGACAATGGCTTTCAACACTATGTGGAATGCCTGTTTCAACGATTCAAGCTACTGGTGGTTCTAGAGGAGATCTCCTTCCCTTTCTTAGAATCCTCGTCCAGGACTCTTTTCAACAATGCGACGATGGAGTAGGGGCAGACAGGTACCGTACAATCCGCGGCCGCTTCTGAACTTCGTCTAACAATCCGTTATAGCCACAAGTTCTACTTCAAGTGGCGCAATGTGATCAGGCACCTTAGGGAAAGGCACTGTTGCCCCGGAAAATGTTACCACTATGAGACCTATCGAACTGCCAGACGCGATGAGTGCCAAGGTCCAAACTGCTCGGCTGCTCTCGATGAGTTGGGGAAATGGGACTCCTGGGATTTCGTGGCCGCCGTGAATCACATCTGGGACGACGACCTGAAGAAGCTCTGCTTGTCGGCCATATCCCATATGAATAATGGGCGCTCCCACGGCTAAGTATGAAGCTGAAGTTCTTCATCGGAGCGTCCTCCCATCATTCAGACCTGATCTCAAGCAGTTTAGCGAAAGCCTGCTTCAGGTGCACCACATGACGTCGGGTACGTTGATTACCTCGCTTTCTCTCGACAGGTACTGACTACTTCTTCAGGTATCACCGAGCCCAATGGCTTTCAATATCATGTGGAATGCCTGTTTAAACGATTCAAGCTACTGGTTGTTCTAATGAGCAACCGTCTATCGAGAAGGCTGCACTACGACTTCGACGAGGACAAGAACATAGAGCCCGAGCACATCAAGGACCTGTTCCTCCAGATGAAGACAGACATGGCCAACCTATACAAGTCCAAGTCTTCAGTCTTCCGTTTCGTCATGGGGTGGAACGTCGAGGAGGTACTCCTCATCATCAACACGGACACGACGATGATTCAAGTGTTCCATCCAAACATTGTCTGGCGTCATTTCCATTACATGGACCACTACAATAAAGCTTTCTCTGGTGGGAAAGAAGTAAAGGAGTTCTATCGGGTTGCTACTGCCGTCGTAGCTTCGCACAAAAAGCTCCAGGTTCTCCGACGAGACGGCGCATTTGGCAGGGACATATTCCAAGGTACGTGGTCCCATCGTTCCCGGGAACAATGCTAACGCATAGCCACTTACAGTGGAGGATCGCGTTCGTGATCTGACAGGCGCCCTTGAAAGAGCAGCATTAAAGCTAGCAGCCATTGTCGTTCTTCAGCGGCTCGAGAACAAGGCGGCAGACGCAGGTCCAATGGACGAACGACACCCCCTCCTATTCGGAAATTGAAGGAAAATTCGAAGCCATTCCTAGCGGCCAGTACAAGCGTCGACCACAAGTGTAGTAATAACCGACCTCATGGTATTGTACTAGTAGTAAGACGAAGCATGTTCCCGTGCATACTGCGACCGAAAAGAAGTAAGTACCCTGTCTAATATCGGACGTCGTTCACCGAGGACGTGCAGTAGTACGCGCTGTGGATCGCGGTTTCAGCCTGAGGGAAAAGAGAAGAGAAGAGAGAAGAGAGAAAAGAGAAATTGTGATACACGCCTCCGTCATACAAGTGACTAAGGACTAGTAGTAAACTACTGCCTCGGCGTGCCTAAATAGGAGGATACCCCTGCAAAGTAAATAGAAAGTGTCTACAACCTGTCAAGAACCAATATCCAAATTCCTTTTGGTAAACCTTCCCTTCAAGCCACGCAATGACTGATCTAGCGTATCCATCAAGTGGGCATCATCTGAGGACCCCTCCGCGCAAGTAGAAACATGTACGGAGGATGGGAGTGCAACGACACGTGATGACTTTGGCGTAGGTGAACGGCGTGAGCGATTGAAAGCTCCCCTCAAACCCGGAAGTGATGAACTACCTCTCGGTGCCTTGGATGAGAGCGGACGTGGGTCATTTGATGGAATAGCATGCGCGGATGGAGGAACGACCCTTAGGGATGGCGGCGGCAATATGGAGGACGAGGGAAATAATGTGTCGGATGAACGCGGGACTGCGTCCGATGATGGCAACGAGGCTGAGGCAGCGGGTGAATGCGGGGCTGCGTCGAGCGAATGCTGGGGTACGTCGAGCGAGGATGCGGGCAGTGACAACGAGGAAGGAGTGATGGGAGTGGTGGAATCTGCTGCTGTTGGGGATAGAGAGGGAGAGGGAGTGGGCAAGGAAAGTGGGAGAGCAGATGTCAGAGCACTACGGACGTCTCGTGTCATGGTCCGAATGAGCTGAAGGCACTCTGAGTCGGCCTTCTGTAAACACTGAACCAGCTCGTAGAGGTAGTCCAAGTGTTTGTAGACGTCAACGAGGGCCGTCGGCGACGTGGCATTTCGCTGGGGAACTGCTCGGGCCTTTCGTCGTAACCGGAATCTGGCACATGCTGCGCGGTCTCGTACATCGGGATAGAACGTGCCGCTAGGGTGTGGTTTCCAATGAAGAGGAGAAAAGGAAGGACGTGGCGAGGGTTCACCAGTCGAGATGGGCATGGCGACGGGAGGGTCCAGCATATTTCTGGGTTGATAATGTTGGTCCGCGGTCCGTGAACGTAGCGTGTGGTCTACAGTGAATGAACACTGCGTAGTCTCACCAACGGAATCCTCACCGAAGTGGTGGTGGTGGTGGTGAGCTGATTCGACTTTCCACGCCATGTGCGTCTGAGCCCGACAAGAGCGACAGTGGATCCCTTTTCCCAGCCGCGGGGACTCCTGCTGTTCAAGTCGCCGTAAATCCAAGTCTACGAGCGGGGTCATGAGGAACCTGTTTCCCGTGGAATTTGTTGGGCAGCTACCGCCTCAGACGTTTGATGGTGCCGTTCAGAGGCGAACAAGTTCGGTACCAGGAGCGGTATTATGAGATCTCCAGTTACGTGCATGTCGATTCACAAGGGATAGCATAATCTTGTGATGGAGACGGAAGCGTGAATATCGGCATTTAGCTCTATCGCTGTAGGGTGGTCCGAATAAATGCTCATATCAATACGTTTCATGGCAGACGCGACCGACCTCACTCTATCATACCTTTACGGGAGACGGGCGTTAAAACGGCAGAGACTGACCAGTGGAAGTTATGCTTACCTCTCAGGTCGTGAGTAACTAGCGAAATACGATGATCAGGCGATTGTTTACGCTGAATCTGTGGGCGTCTTTTAATGCGCGCCGTGTCCGAGCCGGTACGCACTGAGATAAAAAGATAATGAAAAGGACGTAGCATTCCATGTGAGAGATTGTCCGGTAGTGGAGTGGTAGGCCTATTTGTCTGTGTTCGAGAGTTA
>QLPD01000892.1:0-12548 GCA_003314085.1 Hymenopellis raphanipes | reverse complement strand
GGCATTTCATTGGCCCTCGGCTCTGTTTCTATACCCCTCGGTGTTCTCGTTCGGTTGATGCCTAGCGCTCCTTTCGAACGGTTCTTCAAGTTCATAAGATTGATGGGACGAGAAGACGTTCTCCCAACGCAAAGCCCAGAGGCCGAAGGTTGGGGCAGCGCCATCACGATCGTCCAAGACAACCTCAGCACCTTTGCCAACCTACGTGGTGGACGTGTTCGGTCGTCGTCCTTTGTGTTCAAGAATCGATCCGCAAGGATGAACCCCTCAAGCGGCAAGGCTGGTGCCATGGGAATGTAAGCACTCTTCCTATGCTCGCTTCGCGCAGACGACTGATTATATTCGTTCAGGTCGCAACTCCTAACAATGGCGCCGACGCTCATGGCTGGTGCTGTCGCTGCAGGTCACAGCTACATACAAGGCAGTCTCTCAGACCCGACTCGTAACGATCCCTCACGATCATCAGCAGCGCTGTGGGAAGGCAAGCTGCAATTACACCCAGATACCCCGAAAGACAGCGATGCGTTCAAGAGATACGGCGGCGAATCGAATATGGTTTAGACATCTTTCTCGGGTTTTGTTTACGATACAATGATATTTGCATACACATTAATATAATCCATACATACATGCAATGGGTAGCACTCCTTTGAAAGAGACGTGCATGATTTGATCTGTGTGAATGGGTGGTAAAGGGTAACTCGTATCCGGAGGATGCGTTCACTGCGCGCCACACAAGAGGCTTCGATCGGAATATTTGTACATGTTTTCTTCAGCTGACTCTGGACCCTCAACTACTCAGGAGGAGTGCACTGTATTGGAAGAGTCGACTCGCTGTGCTCGAACCGTTGAAATGAGGGCGCAATTTCAAATGTTGCTCCTAGCTCCAAACCACCATGACCTCTGATGCCAAAATTTCTGACGTTGAGATTCGCTTGAAGAAATTCTTGCGCGCAAATATCGTGGCTAGCCACCACCACTCAAACGAAGACGATGACTCGGACTCAGATACAGAAGACGAGAGAGCGAATCGCAACGAGCCGCCGGGTCGCAAGAAACAGCGCCAATTCATCGCCATTCTAGGTGAGCTGTTTCAGGTCGTACGAGGTGCGGACGAAAAGGAAACAAAGAAAATCATTGAGCGCGTCGATGCAATCGTGAATAGGGCGGTGAAGGTGAACAACGGCGCTGGGGGCAGCTATGAGCCTCGTTGGATCTTTGAAGGGGGCGAATTTGACTCGTTTGCCCACGCGGAAGGAGAACTCATTGAAAGCAATGAGCCAGTAATCAATATGAGTACGTCCAAGTTACATTCCTTCAAGTTCGACAGAGCTGATATACTGTGACCAACCAGCCGAAGCTCAATATGAGATGTTCGTAAGATTTGTTATAGGAAATGCAACAACAGCAAAGGCCAAAGGTCAGGAACTTGTGCCTAAACCGCATTCAAAAGCCGTAACAATTTATGCTAGAGAAAGCGAGGAGGAAGGTGTTTGGTGACCGAAAACCATGGGACAAGACCATTCAGCAGCCGCATCCCTCGACAACACTCTTGTCTCACTTCAGCGATAAATTCTCTGCCCCTTGGTCTTCGCCTTACACTACACCTCTGGCTCAAGCGGTATACGAAGCGCGCTGCGAAATATCCAGCAACGGCAGTATGATCCCTACCAATATCCACATTTCTGCGGACAGCAACTGCGTGGTAATCAGTTGTGCTGGAGGCGGATGGAAAAACAACGAACCTGCTCTTGATCACTATGTCCTGTCTCCTTCCGCAAATGCAGATGCAGACGGGTTTCCTCAGTGTCACTCCGTGGAACTTGGTCTCGACGAGATCACGCCATATATTACGACAGATGTGTCAAGGCGACTCGTGTTCATGGCGGACGAGGAGCGCGTCAAGTCTTTCCGCTGGGATGACGACCTCCCCGTTCACACTTTGGCCTCGGGGAGTTTACGTGGGCCCATCGCTGTTCTGCCGGACGGAAAGCTTGTACGTGCAGGCCAAGGCAAGCTTGCCGTCTGGAAGCTTGATAAACAACCGACCCATGGGTCAGATGGTAAGAAGGTTATTGGCAAGACGATGGACGTTGGTCGTGATCGTGACGACGCGGACTACATCGAGCCTTCGTCTGGTAGCAGTCCGTCTTCGAAAGTGAAGCTGGACTCTGCGCTGAAGGACTGGGATATCGAGAATTGGGTAGCGCATCCTTCTCTTCCCGGCACCATGATTACTACCGCCAAAAATCAATGTGCTCTCATTTCAATCGACATTGCGCATGGAGGGAAAACCGGTACCAAGTATATCGGGCAAGGCGGAATGGCGCACACTTTCTCAACGGATCCTTCGGCTGCACCGAATGCATTCGTAAGTGGCTGCGAGGACGGCGAGATTCGGCTGTGGGATACTCGACAGCCCTTGCCCGTTCTTACTATGGAAGTAGGTCACGGTGCTATGCCTTCCGTGGCGCTGGCGCACCCAGACGGTGTTCCGAGTGAGTCTTTGCCAGTTGAAGATGACAAGTAAAGTATTGCTTAACGATTTGCAGCGATATTTGGCGGCAGTGTCAAAGCGGAGGTCATCAAGGTGTATGATGTCCGTGGCCGCCAAATGGTGTATGAGCTTGCGACGGGGAACAATCAGGTCGTAGGCCTGGCATGGGATCACACGAGAAGCACGCTTTGGGCTGCGACGGAATGCAGTTACTTGGATCCTCACCATGATCCATATCGCGGTGTCGAGCTCCCGGGATACATCAAGAGCCGTCTACCAAACGACGATAGTCCTGTGTATGGCCGTTCCTGGCCGAATAACGCCTATCATCGCGAGAACTACTTTGGTGATATTTTCAACATTGGGGCTCATGCCACTTGTACGTAAATTTGCCTTCGTTTTATTGTCCAGCTTGCTCACTTGGACTGCAGTTCGTTTTCAGTTCAAGCCTGATGCTGATCCTAGTGTTGTGCCTCCATATAGTGCCCGCTGGTGAATCAAATGACAAATGTTCTACCTCACTATTTAACTACCTTGGCCGGCTTGATTCACTTCTCGCAATCGAATCTCTCTCGTTTCGAATTCAATGCGTGATTTGAATTATAGGACATGGACAGCTGATACGTAAAACTTGAACGGCACAAGTAGCGGCAAAGGACTTGAACTCGATCCACCATGTCCTCGCAACTCGACGTCAAGTTTTCCGATTGTCAATCGCGACTGTCAACTTTCATCCACGAAAACATCGACCGCCGCGACCCAGAGGCTGATGACGAAGAGGATCGAAAAGGGCCAAAAGGTGGCGAACCGGTATTTAAGAGACGGCAGAGACTTTTCACCTCCCTTCTTGCGGAATTCTTTGATCTTTTGCGAGCTGCAAATGAAGGCGAGAGAGAGGCCCTTATGGAACGTGTTGATGCTGTTGTCGACGAGGCAGTCAGTACTAACAATCTGTCGGGCGGGTATGACGCACGTTGGATCTTCGAAGACGGCAAGTTCAATTCTTTTGCGCATGCCGAAGGAGAAATCATTAGGAAAAAGCCTGGTTTAATCTTCAGTAAGTTATTGTTCTCGGACTTCAACTTGTGACTCTTATAATCCCTTACAGGCGCCCACGTTCTGGACCAATTGAGCTGGGCCACTGCCGAATTATTTAAAAGCAAAGGAGAAGCTCATAAGGCTGGTAAGCACCATAATATTCCTCAATCATCCTAGTTGTTGAGCAATATATCATACAGATGCCGCCTGCAAAGACATATTTGGGGATCTGAAATCCTGGGACGCACTTGCAGTACAGAAACCTCATCAGTCGACGACTTTACTCTCTCGTTTCAACGACAAATTTCCTTCATCGTGGTCCTCACCGTACACGCAAGCGGCAGCTCAGGCAATATATGAAGCCCGATGTGAGGTGTCCAGCGATACAGTGATGGCTCCCATCAATCTATGTATGTCCGCCAACCACAGTTGCGTCGCGACGGCGGGATGGTACGACAGCACGCCTGGCCTTGCTTTCGTGCGTCTCTCAGAGGATGGAAAACTCCGATGCCACGGGCTGCCTGTTGGTTTGGCGAATTACGCTCCCTTCATTACCACCGAGGAGTCGCGACGACTCTTGTTCATTGCTGACGACCAACGCATCAAGTCCTTCCGTTGGGAAAACGACTTACCCGTTCACACGTTGGCCTCCAACCATTTCCAGGGTCCCATCCATGCGTTCTCTAATGGAAGCCTAGTTCGAGCAGGCAAAGGGAAACTAGGTGTCTGGGTTCTTGATAACCAACCGACCCATGGGTCTAAGGGCAATGAGCGCATAGGAGGCGAGCTTCCCCTTCAAGATGATTATCGCTCCTACTATGGCACGGGACGTGTTGAATCGTCCTCTGGTAGTCTCTCGACTTCGGTCGTGTCACTGGAGAGCACATTGAAGGATTGGAACATCGATAGATGGATAGCCCATCCTTCCTCGCCCAACGCAATGATCACAGTCATGAAAGAGAAGAGCGAGATGATCACCATCGACGTGGAGCATGGCGGCAAAGTCGGAACCAAATTCCTCGGACAGGGCGGCTATGCTCAGTCTTTATCTACAGATCCACTCGCAGCTTCTAACATGTTTGTTTCTGGGTGTATCGATGGACATATTCGTCTATGGGACACACGCCAACTCTTACCGGTTCTGACGATTGAAAATGATGACAGCTCAACGCCGTCCGTCGCATTAGCTCATCCAGATGGTGTGCCTAGTAAGTTTTTGTTATTGCTGTCTTCTTGGTTATGCCTCAAATCGTATAGCAATCTTTAGCGGCGGCGGAGAAGCAGCAGCCATCAAGGTGTGGGATGTCCGTGGACGTCAAATGGTGTATGAACTCGCAACTGGAAACAACGACGTCGTCGACCTCGCTTGGGATGGGACAAGGAACACACTTTGGGCAGCAACGGAGTGCAGGTTCATGGATCGTATGGGGAATCCTAGAGGATATCGGCCGATAAAGCTTCCCAAGTTCGTCAAGGAGCGTGAGAAGGGAGTGAACTCGGGGACCAGCGACAAGGATGATGATGACGACGACGACGACTACGACGAAGAGTATGAGAGAGCTTGGCCGAAGAAAGCATACCATAAGGAGGATTACTTTGGCGATGTATACGATGCTGGGGATCACGTTATTCGTGAGCATAATCACTCTTCAAGCTCGCTGAGCCCACACTCATTGATTTTTTAGTTCGCTACAAGTTCAAATCAGATGCAGATCCTAGTGTCGTCCCGGCATATAACAGCGTTGAGACTTACTAAGGGCGTACTGTGTAATCCAATGTGGGATTTTGCTTCTTCACTATAAACATTAAAAGGTGTTCTTTACAAACAATTGCTCTTGCCGCTCCGGATTGACCCAAGCGACTCGACCATCTATTTGTATAATCCGACAATGCCAAATTCGTCGCAATGGAGCTATCTCTTCAGGCCTGGAATATATGTCAGTTGGAAAGTTCGTCATGCTGGACTCGCTTTGCAAGTCTCCCAGCGGGCATCAACAAATCCGGGGTGCGGCTCAGTCAGCGCCGTCAAGCTACCTGGTGCGTTCTCGGCCAGTTCAGACGCGAACAGCCCCGGCTGGATCACGATGGTCCTTGTAATTGCTTGGAAGCGGTTACCTGTTCATGATGTACGTCGCTGTTTCAGGACCCCAGTCGGCAATGATGAACACGACCGTTGGTTCTGTAGGGTATACTTGAAAACATTCGTGGCCGTTATTCGTGTGTACCATCATAATATGACCGCGCTTAGTCCGCTCGTCGATTTTCCCAAGTTCAAATCCGGACCAGATCCTAGTGTCCTTTCAGCATCTGGCGGCGCTGATCCCTGTAATTAAGTACCTATGGCGGGATGCGAACAATGACAACATGTCAAAGCAAACGTTCATCAGAGGATCCAAATTCAAGTGAGTGATGTTACAGATAACGGTAAAAATAATTAATGAGTGGTACAGTCTCAAATGATATCAAGTCCAAATTATAGCACTTCCCGGCTGTTCGTCATGAATCCAATAGCGGCGACGATGATACGCTCCAAAACATCCAACTCCTCCTGGTTTCGAGGAGCATAGATCAACAAGTACTCCTTTGGCATAGGAACACCACGCATGCCGCTTAGAGGGTGGCGCTCTCCCCATCCATGTTCAATGACTATTCGGGATTCAAATCAGAAATGGCGACGGCCTTCATGTAACATGCACTTACCAAATTTACAGTCTGCAGGCGATAGGACAACGTGCATGGAATGGTCTGGGGGATGAACATGTCCGATCTCGTTCCAAGCAGTAGCGGCGGTCTTGTGCGGTGTTATGGACGAGTGGACCAGCATCCCTTTAACGTGCCTTTCATGTGGAGAGATGGTGAGTTCTACCAAGGTGGAATTGGCTTCGGCGTGTTTCTTAAATAGAGCATCTAGTTGCTGCAAAAGGGGTCAATAAATTTCCAGACGAGAAGATGATCAAGACGTACAGCAGCTATCTCTTCATCAGGGAGACGGTTGATCTGGCGATGAGGGAGGAAATGCCAGCCGGTCACTGGACGCGATCCGCGACGTTCCGGAATCGCTGCCGGATCAAGCCAAGTCTCTTGGTTCTGGTCTTTCTCGTACTGCTTGACACTGAGCGTTTCACGACCGAATGGCTTGAAGAAGGTGGAGATCATCCAACCGAGAGGGTTGTATGGGAGGCCGCCAATGCCGAGGCTGAGATACTTGTGATAATTCTCCACAACCCATGGAACGGACAAGCCGAGGACGCCCGTCATGATGGCGGCGCGAGGGTGTCTGTGGATGATAGCGAGCATATCGTGGAAGAGGGGTGCAGCTTTAGCGTGGACTAGGCTCATTGAGCGTTGGGTGAGATGGAGGAGAACGGCAGAGATGTGGCTTTATATAAGCCAGACATCCACGGCTCTTCCGAATTGAAACGCAGGCCTCTCGGCGCAGGAACCCAGACACGCAACACGCGAGCCAGAACAACGCGTGGGCAAGCGGCATGATTGCTCGCTCCTATTTCTGATTCTTGCCGGTTGATCTTTCGGCATCGGACACGTCGACCCTGGCAAGTCAAAGAGGCTTTGAATCCATTCACGTCCTGCACATCCATACACATCGACCTTTAGTCGCGTCTTTGGTCTTCGAAATTCTCGAAAACAACAGCCATGTTCCAAATGGATCTCCGAGTTGGAAGACGAAGACCGAGTGGTCGCACGGTTGAATTCACGGTTAGCCTCGTCGGGAGGACACGGTTGGCGAAGAGCTTGGATGGCGCCCGTACACCGCGGAGAGCATGTCGAGGACGCAGGGCAACGTTTGGGTGACAGCTAAATTACAAAAGATCTTGAAGTTTGATGCTCGAGTGGTGCCGGATTGTTCCTAACAAAACGAGATTGGACGCAACTAGGCAAAGGCTTCCATCACCAATCCATCCCCACTTAATGTATCGTTGTCCCGCATTTATGGAGAAGGCTAGTATCAGGCCTATCCTTATTCAGAAACAACTCATCCTGATTCGAAGCTCCTCTCACCTCGTCGGCTTGATGGCAAATACCGCGTCCTCGCACAGCTTTATACTCAGACGTTAGCAGCCTGGATGCCTGAGTGCGCGTAGAAGGACTGAAAGTGTTGATGAGACGCGCCTCCGCGGGCATGACAGTTGTCAGTACGTACCGCCGTCTCTTTAGTGAACTAGAGCAGCGATCTTATTCAGATTGAAGGCCTAAGGAGGGTAGACAGTTTCACAGAAAAACTAAGACGCGTGTTAGTCGCCCAATAGCATAAACATATTCAACTCACAGAATTCATAGAATTTGGTACCAATAGCAAGCCTGATGCTCAAGTCAATGCCCCAAGGAATTTGCACCCAGAGCCTATACAAACAGTAAAATATTAATGGCAGGACGTACAACGCATTCTTCAGTGGCCTAGCACTGCCACTAGCAGTGGCAGCAGGTCAAAGGCCGGTGGCAGTGCTAACAAAGGACGCATCGCGTCAACAAGGACCAACAAACTCTACCAACAACCACCATCATCGCCAATGGGCGTGCCAGGCCTCTGGGATGTAAGGCCTGCTGTTATCTGCGATACCACTGTCTCAAATTGCCCAGGAAATCAACGATGCCGGCGAGTCTCGCTCGTTGACCCATCTATGTGCCATGGATGGTTTCGAGAAGAACGCGTCGGGAAGGTGCGACCCCACTTTTTTCAAAGGGAAATAGGTCTAATTTGTGCTAGGCGAGCGTACCGAATAGGAATTGACGCCAGCATCTGGTACCAACACGCGTCTACGTCCAAGACCCAAGGCGACACTGGCGAGAATCCAGAATTGCGGAACCTGTTGTTCAAGCTCAAGAATCTGGGTCGGTGATATCTTGGAAAGGTGCCCACTTTCTGAGTCTTTTACAGCCAGAGACCTCGTGCTCCCAATATTTGTATTCGACGGACGCGAGCGGCCAAAAGTCAAGGTGCGCCGAACAGCTGCGTGTACCTGCCATTCATTCTGAAGATTATTTCATGCAGCGTAAAAGCAAAATGGGGAAAGCCGGCTCTCATCATCTCACAGAAGGCATGAAGAAGCTCATAAACCATTTTGGCTGGCAATGGGTTATGGCCCGTGGCGAGGCTGAAGCAGAGCTTGCTCAGATGAACGCGAATGGTGAAATTGACGCCGTCATGACTGACGATGTCGATGCCTTTCTTTTTGGAGCCAAGACGGTTATCAAAAAGTAAGTTGGCCATTTACTCAATGTCAGCACACTAACATGGTCGGTGTAGCAAGAGTATGTTTATCTCTGGTAATCAAGCGCATCCCGCCCGGGACCTGAACGGCAAGACGAGTGTACATCACGTCAATATCTATAGTGCCGATGCCATCCAACGCAAAACTGGCTTAACGCGGGGTGGCCTTATCTTATTTGCTCTATTATGTGGTGGAGACTACGACGAGGTATGTTCATGTGCGATGTTCATTTGCGAAATAACGTATGTTGCAGGGTGTCCGCGGATGCGGCCCTAAGATTGCCAGTGGTCTAGCACAACTTGGCTACGGCGAAGAACTATTGCGCGCTTACCAGCAGCGCGAGTCCCGAAACATTAACACATTTCTCCCGGAGTGGCGACGTCGAATGAACACCGAAATCAACACTAACTCCAGCGGCAAGCTAGGAAGACGCAATGCCTCGCTAGTCCTTCCGAATACCTTTCCCGATCTCGCCATCCTTGATGCGTACGTCAATCCCATTCGACACCCAAACTCAGCGCGAGTATGGGATAGTGGCGAATTGAACATCACTGATCTTGCTGGTTTCTGCGAAGCAAACTTTAGCGAATGGGGCACTCGGACTTTGATTATCTCGCGCTTTCGAACGAATATCTGGGAGGCAGCGGTAATACGCGTGCTTAGACGGGCGGCGCTCGAAGCGGATGCTAAGGAAAAGGAGAGGAGACTTCTTTCTGGTCAAGAGGCCAGGATTATCCGCGGTTTATTAAGGCCGTCGCGACAAGATGGTGTGGGAACGCCCACATCCCTGGTGCAGAAGTATCTCACTATGACTACGAAATCTTCCGACGATGTTGAAAAGAGGCGGCGGGATGTCTTCGTCAATCAAGGCCCCTCTCAGTCCTATACATCGGCTTCGCAGTCACAACCCCGCTACATCCCCGACGTAAATCCACTCATCACAAAGATCGTCGGGACACGTCGGCATGTCTCAACCGACAATCTCTTGGAATTCCGTGTCGAGATTTGTCCCATACTGCTGGTCGAACTCGCCAAGAAGGGGATCAAAGGGATACATTATGACGACGGCACCTCGAGTATTCGCGGCGAGACACAGAAAGAAACGGCGCACCCGGATAGCACACTGAGAATGTGGATCCCTGCGGGACTCATGCACCAGGTGCATCCGGGCCTGGTGGAGGACTATGCCGCCGTTGAGGAGGAGAAGGAAAGGAAGAAGAATGCCAAGGGCAAAGGGAAAGGCAAGGGGCGAGCACGAGATGACGGCGAGGAAGAGGAGCGACCTGCGTCAAGACCGCCGAGGTTCTCATCTCCTCCAGTACCAGGACCATCGACAAGCCAATCTCAAGCTAGGCCTAAACCTCAGAGAGCGCCAAACGATCACTTTGAGCCAACTCAATCGGCGCCGTACCACTTAATTAACCACCAGGATCCGTCTATGTATGACCAGCCATCAACGTTGGGATGGTCTCCCGCAACAACATTAGGCGATGGTCTACTATGGTTTACATTCCCTGATCCCAACTCCGACCTTCCAGACGACGAGATGTTTGTACGGAACGATTGCATTTACGATCGCAACGAGGATGATGACATCGTCATTCTGGACGATGCTCCCGCAACGCGAAGCGCTTCTACCTCGACATCCAGACCCAACTATGATGACGATGTCCTAGAGATTGACGACGATGATTTTGCCAATATAGACGGGACGCGGGAGGAGCTTGACATGATGGACATGGACCCAGAGCCGCAGCGTGCTCGACAAAGGAAGCGCAAAGGCCCTTCGCATTCAAGCTTCGGCGGAGATGATATTGCATTAAATGCTATGCTTGACGGCTTCATGGGTGGAGGGGCGGAGCAGATTGATGAGCGGGGGGCTATGCCTGATGACCTCTTTGACCAGATCTTGGCTGGGAAGAGTGGGCGGAATAAGAAAGCGAAGACGGGGAGAGGCACGGGGACCACTAGGCGAAATGGAGGATCGACGGGTAGAGGTCGAGGGAGGGGAGGCGGCGGACGAGGAAGCAAAGGCAAGGCGCCAGAGCCTTTGTTTTATCCTGGGACTCCGCCCAGTTCGCAGACAACGGTTGACTTAGACGAGAGCGATATATTTTATCTGTAATGTATTTTATGCACCTGTTATAGATGTTGAGTAAATTGAGTGCTTCGCGTGTGTTCGCGAATAGTTTGGGGTTCGATTGCTGGAGAACTTGTAATAGGCAAAAGCTACGCGTTACTGTGGCATATTGAAATATGTATTGCTAGGTCTATTCCTAGCTAAGAAACAGTACAAAAAGTGTAAACAGATAATGGGAATGTGTGTTTAGTTGTGCACAAGTAAAGGGTGAGAAAAGAAAAGTAACCACCAGTAGTCTACTTAAATAGTTAGGATCTCCATAGTCAAATCGAGTCATAACAAAGCCGTGGACTCAGTTGGGTGAGTTAATGCAGGAATCTCCGAGCCGATACCTGATGGGCATCGCAGACTCCTGCGAATCCAACATCACCTAAACATTGCCGTGTAAATAATGCCTGTAGGAGCCTGTCGACGCACATCCTGTTACTCATTTGGTATGGAAACAGAATGTTAAGTCTCTCAGTGATCGCCATCCACTGCCAGCTGGGCAAACTCGTCACTGGTCCGGAACTCCAGGTCCGCGTCATCCATATCAATAGGCACCATTGATTCCCTCGATGATCTGAAAGCTGCGATTTGGTTGTCTCTTGGCTAAATTGACTTGAATCGACTACTCAGTGTTGATAATGAGCTCGATGAAGATAGTCCTGTGAGGAGAAGGTGCACCGCGGGAAGTGTGGCGTAGATTAGATGTAACCGTCTCCTGTCGCTGTATCTAGCAAGCATTCCTGATGCCAAGTAATTGTCCTTGTGCTTGCCAGTGTGATGAATTGATGATAAATGAGAAAAGAAGATGGGCATTGAACATAGAGCATAACATATGGCATACAAAACATAGTTAAATAAAGTATATACAGCAGCAATCATAAAATCGAATCGTTTCTAGCGGGAATAATGGTGGGTGGTTTCGCGCTCTGGCGCTGAATCATCGACAAGAGGTATCAACCCTCCAACAAGCACGATAGACATCGGTTTAATCCTGTGTTTTAGGGCGTGGTTGTCGTCGCAGCGAACACGAGCATCGTCAATGTACTGTTTCTCGCGGTTGCCGGTGCCTTTCTCCGCAATGTTGCTATACCGGTGATACTGGTCCCGCGCTTCCAACAAGAAGTCGCGCACACTGACCCTGTGCGTTAACATCTTGATGTGCAGGTCCTCGACGGTGAGGGTACAAGCTCCGCCCTCCCACTTCAAGAAATCGTTACAACTGTCGAATTTGGGTCTGTCTTTCTCCCTATCCTGCTGCCGTTTCGCATATTGGTGCGGGCTGAGGTCAGGCGCGACGGGGTCAAGATTATCGATGAGAGCTTGCCAACAAGCCTCCGAAATCTCGAGCAGTCGATCGCGGAATTTGACGAGGTCTGACGCCGTCGGCGTACGCCCAAAAGTACCCCAGAACAGAAAGTAAAGCTGCAGGCTCTTGAGCTCGATGACGAAAAGTATCAAGTGAGTCGGGTCTTTAAAGAATTCTGCGTCGGTTTCGCCTTTCTCCTGCGCCCGGGGAAGCACAAAGATGTCGGCAAAATTTCTCCATACTTCGCCTTTTGCGTTTTTGTCGGCGATCAACTGGACCTCCGAAATTGCTCGGTCGGGTGTCGGTCCAAAGACGGTGATGCCGCTGCTCATATTGACGTAGAGTTCC
>QLPD01000891.1:0-21441 GCA_003314085.1 Hymenopellis raphanipes | reverse complement strand
TTGACTTCTTGAATATGAGCATCGAGACGCCATAAATGTCGCCTCAGTTCGCCTCTGCCCTTCGTCGCCGTCTGCTAGCTCTAGCTCTCGAGGAAAGACGGCTACCGCTCAGTATCGAAGCTATACCTTAATACACGAGGACGCGATTGACGTAGGAAGATTCAGACGGCAACCTAACCCATCACGTATTTTTAGATTCAGAACGTTGAGTGTGGCACCATTTACTCGATGCGTGTGCTTAGTCATCGACTTGACTACATTTCGCCCCGAGGTTCGTTTGCTCGTATTTTGTGCGCAACTGATTCGCGACGATACTAGGTCGTTCGAAGCCTTGCACAGTCATGTGTCTGACTCATTCGGAGGGGGAATCCGTGGTTCGTTTGCGTGTATTTTGTGATTGGCATCGATCCAGCCAGCGTTCAAGGTTCTTGAGGAGTCATGTTTTTGACAGTCGGCAAGCAAGCTGTCTTTGGACGTAGTTTGTGCGTAGTCTTGTGCAACTGGACTAGAGTTGGGAGGAGTTGTAGGTAGTTCGGGCAGCTCGGAGGTTCTCCTGTCTTTAGTCTCGAAGACGACGGTCCTTTTATCCATGCGGCGCCAGTGTGGGCGTTTAAGGCACCGGCTTTTCCAGGCAGGGTCGATTATGGGGAAATTTGATTCGACGGAGCGGCGACGGAACAAAGAATTCGTGTACCGAACGAACGGTGCGTACAAAGATGAAGACTAGTTCCAGCTCTATAGCACAGGTACCTCCCATTAAGCGGTCCAGTTTCAGCAAGATAATGTGAAAACTCACGACAGGCTGGACTCCGACTTGCGCCACCACGCTTATCTTTCCATCAGATGAGAACATGTGATGCAAGCGAATGCGATAGAGAGCGAGCGAGCGAGCTGCTCCAGACAAGTTTGACAAGTCGCGCCATTTTCCAGTCTAGACAGAAGTAGGCATTTCAGTCCCACTTAGCCTGCCAGTGGTGAAGGCAGCTGTAGTAGTTGCCATACTTATTGTCTCGTAAACTAGAGATAAGTCCAACTTAAGATTCCATTACCAGTCCGTCCGTCAAGTTTAAACTGCGTGCAGTGCCCAGCCAAGGGTTGGCCTCATAACTCTAAGGAGGGGATTCCGAAGAAGCGCCGTTATCGAGACGCATCCTTCACATGGTTTGTTTGAGCTGGGCTGGATACAAAATTAGAGGAAAATGCAAGGGAAGTTTGAACGCGGGAACCTAGCGCTGAAATGTGGAAAAAAGACATGATAACTTGTGAACAAACAGGTTCATACGAGACATGCATGCTAGAAGGGCACGTATACAATTCATGCCACGAGACTATGTCTAGAAAGAGACTGAGAAAGAAGCAGGGGATAAATCAACAGAACTTACTCGTACTTGAGGCTAAGTAGTATGGGGAAGAGACGGTGCCGCAGTTCAGCTTGAAGAGTGAGGCGAGCCGTTCGAAAGCTTTGATTAGTATGAGACTGATAAAGTAGCGTGTCGAAGGACGTTTAAATCTAGATCGCGCCACGAGAATTACAGAGCAAAGACGTGCTACATTTGCCTGTGAACAAAAACCTAGAATGATTAGAGCCTAAGGTTAGCATGTATGAGACCTTAAAGGCCGAATGAATACCATGTTTCCGTGGGATGGGTAGGTCCGGCGGGAAGTCAGAGCTAGATAGCAGAAAGGTATGTTTTGTTTGTCCGTCAGGAATCATAGTCGCCAAATGCGCTCCTCGTCATGCACTCCTCCAACTATAATCGCCGGGGACGGTTTAGATTTGGCACGTCGGTGAATAAGTGATGAGAGTCGCCGAAAGAGAGGAAACCTCATAAACACGAGAAACCAGTAAGTAGATGAACGAGCAGAGGAGAGCTGGTCTAAATTGGTCAGCTTCGGCCCGACTCCTGTTCAGCATTTTCGTTTCGTTGGCTCACTGACCTGTCTGACTGTGAAGAGTCCAAGTGAAGATTGAGCCCGATGAAAAACTGGCGCTAAGATTAATTGAAAGACGGCATGTTAGCTTGTGAAGAGCGTTGTTCATATGGACTCACTATCATCGCGAGCGGATGAATGATGGTATGAACAAGCTAGAATGACATGATGTACGACGATCTACCATGCTTAAAAAAAGCAGGGGCGCAGTGACAAGGTGCTCCAAGATAACTTCCTTATGTTGAGGAGTCGCGAATGCCTTGCAAGCTCTACTTAATCTAGGTAGTCGCTGCTGTGAGAAATTTGAGGTAAGCTTGAGCTGGAAGGTTCGAATTAGGAACGAGATTACTATTTCGATCCGCAGACGTATGCCACGCTGATTCGACAGGCGCCTAGGATGGTAACGCTCAAGATCCCGTCTAGTGGGCCGGGGATGACGATCCTTATCCAAGAGAATGTATTCGCGTTTAGACCGCTATGCTTCTGGAGTGTTTTGACGTCGCAGCACCATGTTCAGTTAATTCCAGCAGTCAGTCGTCTCCCGCAGTGACGGGCGCATTGACGTCTAGATGAGTGTTTCGGAAATGGACGGACGCCAAGTTTCAGGAAGTATAGAGCTGGGCTTAAGAGGCATGTCAAAGGACGTACTTGGATCGCTTATCTTGTAGACGCTTACAGGGAACATGCGTAGTCTGGATGTGAAACCATGAGCGGCTTGTTGAACTCTAAACGGCTTGTCGGCGGTGTCAAGAGAAAAGTAAACTTTTTGCATCCACGGGTTCAGATCGCTGTACGCCGCTGCCACGATCGTTGAGCGAGTGTGTCAAGGACGCCAACGGCGACGTCAAGAGGACGTACAAACAGCGAACAAAGCGACCAAAGCTCGAAGGATGCAGGGTCCAGGTACGATGCCGAAGAGTTGCCGACGAGCCATTCGCCGCTATCAACCACGATGAGCATCGTGAGCTCAGTGTTCTCATATTCATCAAGATCATCTACGTCGTCTTTCCATGTTAGCGACCGCGTTGCCCTCTTTATGGACAGCATCCTCGCGATAGGCGCCGGTCTTGGTCTTCGATTTGTAGTCGATCTCGTCAGCCACCACGACCTCAAGCTCACGGGAACCATTGTCGGCCTGTGGGAGGGCATCGTCCTGCTCCATTTCCTCCAAAAATTTCCGTATTCTTTCGACCCGTATGTCGGATATGGCGTGCGCCTTTTCGTGGACTTTTTGGTGACGGAGAGCGTGGCCCGGCTGGCGGTAGTGGTGATATGGACGGGGCTCGGAATGGTGCTGGCGGACGTTACACCGACGCTGTGGAAGGAGATGGGGATGCGCCGACGATGGCATAACCTGCGCAGGGAGCTCTACCTGCTCACCAGGTCGGTGCCCACTATGCCTCCATTGTTCACAAAGCCGCGCACGGTCCGCTTTTCACCATCTCGGACAGCGTCAGTCGTCTCTTCAGCGTCGCGAGCGCCGTCGGTGGTTACAGAGTCCTCTGCTCCGCAGACCCGTCCCGCACGCACCCTTGCTGTCCCGCAGACACCGCGCATGCCCCGTCGCCCAGTACCAGGTTTTTACCCGCCAAGCGAGATCTCAGAAACGGACACAGAGCGTAGTGGCTCGGTCGTCATTCGCCCAGTCGCATTTTCCGATACAGACAGTCTTACAACGACCAACATTGGTACTGCGACTGGATTCACGCGCCATGACCGATTTGCGCGGACTCACATCGACGACGACATTAGCTACGCATCCACCTCTTCCACTTCCACCACCCCCCAACGCCCAGACCCCGTCGACCTCCCCGAGATCATCGTCCCAGAGGACCCCGCCACCCCGAGACAAGAAGTCGAGCTCCTCGAGGAAGAAGCACCCCCACCCGAACCAGAACCCGAACCGGAGGACAACGAACCCATGCCAAACTCTGCCGACATCCCCGACATCCCCAATCCACCAGACACGGGCGATCTCTTCGACCACGACTGGGAAACTGTCGAAAGAAGTGAAGCGGTCCCCGCCCAAATCTCCACTCCCCCTCCTCCTCCCCCGAAGGATGAAGAACCACTGTTCGCATCCGCGGCAGAGTTTGGTGGACCCTCGTACATTGACGTGCAACCTCCTTCATCGCTATTTGCTATTGATCAACCTGCGCTTTCACCATCGCCCCTAGAACCGCCTGCTCTCGCTGTCGAACCTATTCAACGTGCAAGTGGCGTATCTACTCCCGAACCAAAGCCAGTGCCCCCGCCCGTCGTGGACAGTAACAGATCCGTCGTTGGTGATACTAAAGCTGCATCTGTCGTTGGTGTACCCAGCAGGGCAGCGTCTGCTGTTGGTGCGCCTAGCAAACCGGGATCTGTCGTTGGTGCTCCCAGTAAAGCAGGCTCGGCTGTCGGCGCTCCTAGCAGGGCAGCATCTGTTGTCGGTAAAGCAGAGTCAGAGATCGGTGCACCTAGCAAAGCACCATCTGCTTTCGGCGCGCCCAGCAAGGCAGGCTCTGTTGTTGGGACACCCAGCAGAGCAGGATCAGTTGTCGGGGCTCCCAGTAAAGCAGGATCCGCTATTGGTGCGACTAGCAAAGCTGGATCTGCTCTTGGCGCACCTAGCAAGCCAGGTTCTGTTGTCGGCGCATCTAGCAAACCAGAGTCAGTCGTTGGTGCGTCGGGTAAACCTGAATCAGTGGTCGGGGCATCCAGTAAACCAGGTTCTGTTGTTGGTGCTCCAAGTAAGCCGGCCTCTGTCTTCGGCGGTGTATTCAGCAGAGCCGCCTCTGTTTTCGGCGGTGGTCATAGCAGAGCAGGATCTGTCGTTGGAGCTCCCAGTAAAGCAGGATCCGCCGTTGGCGCCCCCAGTAAAGCTGGGTCGGTTGTTAGTGATATCCACGCGCCTCCGGAGTCCATCGCACCTGAAGCGGAGGCATCTACAACACTCGAACCCATCCCAGCTGCATGGGGCAAGGCAGCGTCGGTAGCACCAACTGAACCGACTCCCTCGGAACTGCATTCCTCAACTGAGCCGGCACGCACGAAGACGGCGTGGTCTAGGGCTGGTTCGGTAGTGCCTACAGAACCGACGCCTTCGGAGCTGCACTTGGCGACTGAACCGGCGTCAGCGAAGACATGGTCCAAGGCGGGCTCGGTTGCACCAACAGAACCGACACCGTCTGAACTGCATTTCGCGACTGAACCCGCACGAGCGAGGAATCCATGGACGAAGGCTGCTTCTGTTGCACCTACGGAGCCACCATTATCTGAAGTTAGCGAGCCAGTCTCTTCGAGGGCTCCGTATAAAGCGAGTTCTGTGGCCCCGACAGAGCCAACCTCTACCGAGTTGCATTTCGCGGGCGGATCAGCGCCCTACGCGGCTTCGGTGGCCCCTACGGAGCCTACACCATCCGAGTTGCACGTCGCATCGGCTCCCAAGAATCCGTGGTCGAAGGCAGTCTCTGTGGCGCCTACAGAGGCGACTCCATCTGAGCTGCGTCTTGCTACGGAGCCAGCTGCGAATGCGCCGCACAAAGCCGTCTCAGTCGCGCCGACAGAGCCTACGCCTACTGAGCTCCATTTCTCAACGGAGTCAGCTCGTCCTGACGTCTCTAGAGCAGCTTCCGTGGCACCGACAGAGCCTGCACCGTCTGAAGCGCCCGAGCCTGCACGCACGAGTATATCGAAAGCGTTCTCCATTGCACCAACAGAGCCAACTCCCTCCGAGCTTCACGTCGCGACTGGCGACGCGACAACGATAATCGACACTGAGCATGCTGACGATGCGCCGCCGCCGCCGTACCCCGAGATGTGGAGCGACCGCCAGCCTTCGCCGATTCCCTCTGCGGACAGCAGTATCAGTGTCCGCTCGGAGAGCTCGGTGCTTCGGGATGCGATTGCGCATCAGCAGAAGCTCGTCAAGTATCTCAAGCAGCAGGACGATGAGAAGTCTACGCCGGAGAAGGCCAAGGCGCTGGCGGCGAAGTTGGCGAAGATGGAGGATAGGGCTGAGCGCAAGTTTCTTGGTGGTGAGTTTTCTTTCTCTGTAGTCGTTTGGGGGTGAGGAGGCTGATTTGTTTTATGTTTTTGAAGGCAACAACAAGGAATCGTTATCCAATGAGCTGGATGTGTCTTTGCTTACTGCGCCGAAGGCGGTGGAGGCGGTGGAGGGCCGTCTTGCTGCGCTGTTGTCTGTGAATATGGTGGAGAAGGTTGTGCTGGTGACGACGCCGCGGACGAATACCGCGAAGGGGCGGGGTGTGAAGACGAAGGTGTTGGCTTCCTTGAAGGAGTATGTTTTCCTCCTTCTTATTCCTCTCCGATTAGGCGTTAATGTGAGCTTTGGTAGACACGGTTTCTCGACGACCGACGACCCGAATAACGGGCGTATTTTACGGATAACGCTTCCTCCGAACTAACGAATGTATTGCGCGATGCTCTATTTATGAATTACTACTACTATCCTCGATAAATGCTATCCTGTTGTCTCTTATTTTTTTTTTTCTTTCCTCTTTCTGTTATTCTTACTTACTTTATCTGGGCTGCGGATTGGATTTCACACCACAGACTACTATGATGTAACGTTGTACTTTGCCAAGGAATGATATCCTAGATAGTGGTGATGATTATTATGGAGGGGGGATTTAGTGCAGCGTAAAGTCGAGTAGAACGATGCTCACCGCTTCCGATGTTGGCGCCCTTCATTCCTTGACGCCGTCATTCAAAAGCGGGGCCTTGACCTTGGATGAACTGTTTTTAGGAACTAACGTGCCGAATAACCATAAGTATGATCAGCTCTGTCACTCCCCAGAATTACATGTTGATTGGTTTCTCGGAATTGCTTCAGGTGTGTATGCAATGGTCTACTTTTACTTCAATTTCATGTCTTCGAACTCGGGAATAACTATCTACAACTCATCCAGACCTTGAATCTTCTGCGCTGCAAGGTAAATTAGGGCGGGAGCATCTCGAGAAGCACATTGCACATAGGGCACCCGGGAGGTCATAAATCTACATCCAGGTTGTAGCTGCATAAAATTTAGTGACCTGGGCAAGAAGCTGAAGGCCCACGCTACAGCCTGCTTGCGCCACACAACTCCTAAGTAAGAAAATTAATATGGTAAAAACAAGATGTCAAACTTGATTATGGCCAACGTGGGGATCGAACCCAAGACCTCCGCGTTCCCAGAGGGTATTAGCACGGCGCTCTAACCAACTGAGCTAGTCGGCCGATATTCGAAGTGTGGCGCTCTTTCTCACGGTCCGGCGACTATCCGGTACGCATCTGCCAGCTCATCCATTGTCATATCTCAGACCGTCAGTCTCTCCCACCGACCGCCATGACTCAATACTGGGAACCCGGCACTGCATACAACGGCGACAACGAAGGTGGCTCTCTCTCTACTACACGACGTCCAACTCACGACAGCCAACCAACTAATCCTCGCGTGCCTCCGAAACTTGAGTGGTACACCCGCTTTGTGTACGACACGTACGAGCTCGGATGTAACTTCGCTGTCCTCCTCTTCCTCGGAGAGGTCCCCGAGGACCCGAAGAACTGGAAAACCTGCGAGACGTTCGTCGACGCAGCGTACACCTTTATCAATAGCGCTGCACGGCAATGCGGCACCTGCCGTAAACAGCGCAACTCCCTCGAGAAGGGCTTTGTCCCTCTCAACCACGCGATTGTCCAGCGCTCGGGCCTCAAATCTTTGGAGCCGAGTGTGGTCGTTCCGTATCTTAAGCAAGCGCTACAGTGGCGTGTTCGAAAGGTAAGTTATAAGGATGTCAGTATGTATTAAGGGGACAGCTGACCGTGTTCTTACTAGTGCGGTGGAACTCCCGCCGAGCTGAAATCGCTGGAGGTGTCTGTATATTGCATGCCATTGAGCTACCCCAACGGCGCCTCGTTCCCCGTTGCTGGAGAGCCTTGTTTTTATAACGACATTACACAGAACCGACCTGGAGGATATCTTGACTGTGCTTGAACTTTGAAGGACTCTATAAAGGTCACCGTGCTCGCTGACTCCATGATGAGTGAATTATATTACATTACATGTGTCTTTCGAATCGAACTTGGTGGCATACATAGAGTGTATCATATACACCTCGAAAATGCCCAGCTAAGACATTGTTTGGGTTCACGTTGCCGACCAGAATGACTCACCGCTTCAGATATGGGCTCCTTTCTTCCTCGACACCGTCATTTAGAAGCGGGGCCTTGGAACTGTTTTCAGGAACTAACGGCGCTGAATAGCCATATTCCCTCACGATTCCTGACCACCACATCGACTGAGTTGAGTAGGAAGCGAGGTCCTTGTCATCTGCACAAAGGTTGACTGGGAGCCTCTCTAAGAGTAGGGAATGTCTTAAATGTACATTAAGGTTGAATGATTGAATTTAGTGACCCGGTTGCGCCACACAGTAAAAAAGGGTAAAAGAATCCATCAAGTATCCCTGTTAGACAAAAACCTGGTTTATCACACTGATATGGCCAACGTGGGGATCGAACCCAAGACCTTCACCACGTTCCCAAGCAGGTGGTCTAAGCAACTGGGCAATTCGGCCGATGTTCGAAGTGTGGCGTTCATTCCCACGGTCCGCCGACGCCAACCTGCAAGAAGGAGCGTCTTGAAGGCCCTTCGTACGCATACGTGGTCTATTTACCTTGGCTCGGACTCGCGTTTCTTTCATCGTTCCTGACAGCAACTGGCCATGACGAAGCCGGCGTGTCGGTATGGGGCCTTCATATTGATATAGACGCTTGAGTTTTCAGAGTTGAAACATGGGCTCCATTCTACATGTATGAGTGTGATAATCAAGCAACGATAAATCGGCAGTGCATCGCGAATCCTGAGATTGTCGACTGTCAAGCGGCTGAAGACCTGAAAAGACTGTAGACAGTAGAGAAGTCATTCTTTATATTGATTAGTGGCGTGAATATCCATTAGAGTACTGGAGAATCATATACTACGAAGGAAGGATGTCGTTACAAAGACTGGGACAGCAAGGAAAGAATAGGACAAAAAGGAAGGAGATCAGTAAATTAAGCAATAAAAAATCATAATCATCTCAATTCATCAAAGCCGCCCGTCGAAAGACTCGCAGGCAACGACCCCGCACAGCTATTCGCGCTATCCTTATCCGCCGTAAGCGTAATAACCACCTCCCCGCTCACCTTGAACGTCTCGTAAAAGTCAAAGTGGCAGCGCGACTCGGTCGGGGCGCCGTTGACAGTGACGTTCGCGACGTACGCGGGCGTGCCGGGTGGGATGATTTCTTGGATAGAGTCCTTGGAGTAGTTGACGACGGTGACGGTGGTGCTTGCGTTCAGATAGGCGTTGTGGATGGTGTACTTGGGGACGAAGGGCGAGAGGATGAGGAGCTCGGTGGTGGAAGGGACGGGGTATAACCCGAGAAGGTGGAATGTGAGGAGAGAGGCCATGGCGGCTTGGTCATCGTTCCCTGGGAGACCTGCGGCGGCTACAGGATGTGGGCATTAGTATGGGAAAAGAAGAGGGGGGACCCCTTACTAATTCCGAAGTTTTGGAATACGACTTTGCGGACTTGGTCCACAGACAGAGCAGGTTGGTCGGCGTAGTGATAGCCGATGGGCGTCTGAAATGAGGGCTCGTTTCCAGCGAGGTAGTATCCCGCCTATACTCGTATGAGCAACCAAGTAGAAAAAAAGGTCTACAGGCCCGACTTACATCAAAGAAATGGTGCAGGCGGTCAATGAATGTAGACTATATATTCAAGTGTTTTAGTCTAAATTCCGAGATGAAGTGCGTGACTTACGTTCCCGCCCATGAGCTCGACGAGATGTGCCGTATCGTGAGGAGCGAACCAGCTGTACTCCCAAGACGAAGACTCATAGAAACCGTTGACATTGTCCTGCTCCAACGAACACGACCGAGAACCCACGTTGTTCGGAGAGCAGTTGATGGGATCGGTGAACGCAAAGCTGCCGTTCATGAATCGCTTCTGCATGAATCCCTGGAACCCGTCGCTGACGACTGAGGGATCCCAAACATTGCGGTACCAGAGGGATCGGTTGAAGTAGCGGTGTTCTTCGTCTTTCTTGTTCAAAAGCTTGGCGACCTGTCTGATAGCAAAGTCTTCAAACGCGTACTATGAGGCTTTCGTTAGCCTCAAGCATGGGTAAAGGCGCCAACTGACCTCGAGCGTCCTACTAGCCTCCCTTGTCTGTCTACCCGTACTCATCGTATCGAGCACCGCAAAGGGAACGTAGCCATATTGTCTGACATACACCATTAGTTGGAAATCACTAAGAGTATAAAAGAGTCCTCACTGATAGACATTCACTTGTCTCCCCCGAGTATTCCATTCCGGCGGATTCAGATCACCATCAGCTAACAGTGCAGAGAACATTTCCTCCAAATCAATTCCCAGGGCCTTTGCTTCGCGATGATAGGCCAAAGCAAAGTGGGCTACGATGTTGTCTCCGCTTGAGCCTGAGTAGAGCTGAGATGCAGCACAACTTGAGATGAAACTGTCATACCGCCCTGCGTATACCCCGGAACGTTGTTCGTGCGACATTCTGGCATCCAGCCAAGCTTGCGCCAGCCATCGATGTAAGCATCAACAATCTGGGCATATTCAACAGGAGAATGGAGGCTCATCAGCGGGAAGAAGGTCCTGAACTGTAGAGTTTCATTCAGCGTCCGTGTCTGATACAGAATGAATGCAGCTCACAGTGTCCCAGCTTGCAGACAGGTCAGTTATTTGTTTTACTACTTTGACAAACAAAAAACATACCTGCAGTAGAGCGAATCGAAATAGAAAGCCGTCGTATTTGCGAATTCGCCCTGTGTTTCTCCAGTGGCATTGTTCTGAATGGCTTCAGTGAGCATGTAACATGAACGGTGGAGGCGCACGTACCGGGGTCAACGAAGCGCGATATAACGACGAATACAACATCTCTGTAATATTCTGCGGGGTATTCGGGATATCAATCTCGACTTTCTTCAACCGTTCGTTCCACAGATCCACAGCATTCCCCAAGACCTCGTCAAAGGTAGCGTTCCCGACCTCCTCTTCGGCATTGGCGCATGCCTGATCCGCAGACTTGAATGACACTCCAACGCGGAAAGTGAGAGACTCGGGGTTGTTCGCGAAGGAGAAAAGTGCGCCAGATTGGTATATCGCGCCACCGATGAGATTCAATGACTGATTAAGGTGAGTTTGTCCCAATCCTTTCGCGTCGAGGCCGTAGCTACGTAACGTTTAAGTTTCAATTTCCACGTCTTCTCGAATAACTCACTCGTCAGCTCTCCAGATACCATATTCGTCGAGCTTTTGCTTTCCGCCATCGAGAACGTCGTAACAAGCGAATACCTGATAATGGAAACTCGAAGGCCCAAAACTAATGGAGAGGGGGGACTGTAAAACAATGAAACGGAGTGCATGGCCCAAAGTACTAACCTCGGACCGAAACGACCTCCAATCTTAATGCGGCCCTTCTCTGGCTCGATGTCCATGAAGCCACCAGCAAAGGTGCCCGCATTATCCCCGGCCATGTCGATGACGAAATACGGCTTCGATCCCGCGGGGAAGGTGAACCGCTCCAGCCCAGCCCTTCGCGTCGCAGTCGCTTCCATCTGCAGATCGTTGTCCAGTGTAAGGGAGAAGTATCCCGGGGACGCGACTAACACATAACAATGAGACTCTACTAAAACTCTAAAAAAAGCGGAATAGGTTACCATCCGTATTATTCTTCCTATGGCGCAGCCGTTTGGCGAAATGCGTGATGCACGTATCGAAGCCATCCGGGCATAGAAGAGGCATGATTTCAAAGTTTCCATACGATCCTAAGTAGAGAGCCACCTGGTCAGATCGAGGGTTCTAAGCGCGTAAGTGGAGATTCCTTGCCAGAAGCACCCGTCCCGCTGTCGTGAAGCGGGCTGAAACCCTTGATTTGCTCATTGGGGTCAGTGATATAACCTAAAAAAATTTGATCCATTAGTGAACGCCAGCGGGCGAGGCGTGGGAGTTGGTACCCGCAGGAGCGTATCCGGTCATGTCGGTGGAGAACTTGGCCTATATACCGCAGTGTCAGTGTCAATGAAGAGCATACTTCAAACATTAAGAAGACGTACCATGCCAAAGGGAATCGAGGCTCCGGGGCTAGATTACACGAATGAAAAAGTTCATACGGCAAAGCTCGTGAAATGGTTACCATACGTCTCCTTCATTGTCTGCAAGGCGCGTGTAAATGATTGAATTACAGACGAGAGAACAAAATTCTACCTGTGCCGATGAAGGGGTTAACGAAAGACGCGTAGTTGGGATTGCTAGTCGGCGAATCGATAGCATTCTGAATAGCCTGAGAAATCTTAGCCTGGACGTCGGGCGATGGCTGAGCTACCGCTAGCCTGGCAAGCAGGCCCAAGACGAAGAAGAAAAGCATGGTGCTTGAGCCTTGTTACGACCATCCTGGAGGCCTTATAAGAGCTGCCTTTCGAGACTTCTTGGACGGGTTTCTCCTCCGAGTCCGCGTCTATCCACTTCTCTTCGTTTACGGCCGCTCGCGTTGCCTTTCGAGTCTTCTTCGGTTGCTCTTGCTCCTCCTCCCCTCCTTTTCCTGATGTAGTCTTCTATTCTTTTATTCTGAAGTTCAACGCATCGTCGATGCTGCAATGAGAGATGACCCTGCATATGGCTACTCGTATAGGATGGAGCCATCGTCGCCCAGAAGGCCATGCCTGGCAAGACCCCTGCATATTTCCTCGCTCGCTTCCAAGCGCCCCCGCGCGTGCTGAAGCCCGTTACAGAGAGCCCCGTGCCAGAGAATCAAGCCTGGGCGAATATTCCGGTTTTCTTTTTAACGTCAAAGCTGCGTCCAGACTCCAGAGCACACGTCTCACAGTCAGGTGAAGGCATATCTGGGGTGGTTCTAGGAGGAAGTGAGTACTAACGCACAGGTCGCTATACCATTACTACACTGGGCTTCGTAACACATGGCGGTCGTGTGACCACTTCCATTATTGGAAGCAAACACGATGCTCTGCTCCAGAGCCTAGCAGTTAGTCCGTACGTTTCAAAGCCTCACGGAGAAATCTCAGGGTTCCTGGCCAGAATGTTGAAGGATGCAATATGTACCGCCTTGGAAGGTGGTCAGATGAAGTCCAAGCGCGCAGAACAAAGAAGGGACAGAACCTCCGCGGCAGACTGTCCTAACGTTCAGCTCTGGCGTTCTCAGGCGAAAAGCACTTGAAGCAAAAGAAGCAGGCCAGGAATATTAAACGTCACATCATTACGAATCATACATGAGACCGATCTTAGCTACATGTAAGGGCGTGTTCTCTCATTATCTTGATTGCAGACCGGTGCTGGCTCACAGCTAGCACAATGAAGCAGTGCCAGATAGAATGAGAACCTACATCGGGAAGATCAGTCGGGAATAAATATGCAACCAAGAAAGCACTCATACCAACACCGATAGTATCCAGGCGTTTACACCATTTATCGGAAAGGAATCGTTCGGGGGCATGAGACGCGTAGAATACAAGTCCAGCAATGTACGAGATTAACGAGGGTATGACGGGAGCTATAGAAAACAGATAAACATATAGCATGGCAAGTTTAGTGCTCGAGCTCACAAATGAACTGCAATGTTTGGACGGGGGATTGCAGATAGGCGAGCGTGAAAAGCGGCGCAAGTGACGAGAAAGCAAGAGTCAAGAAGAAGACTATGCGCCATCCCTACGGAGATTTGTCAGGATGACCTCGACGACGGAACACCTAAATAACGCACCCTATTCTCATATTGGTTGAACCAGTCCATGAAAGGGAAGATGTTGCCCGCCACGCCCGTCGCCAAGCAAAGCGACAAGAAAGCATTACCCAAGTTTGGGTGACATTGGAATCCGTAATATACCACTGTTCCAACACTTGCACTGATTAACCTGTGGTTCGCCGTGAGCAGATATCTAGAATCGCATCAAAGAACACACCATCCAATACCGACATAGTCGACACGTGCACAGAACTCCATGCTACCATGATGAGCGCAACCGGCCATGGTGTGATAGACCGTGCTACATCCTAAACAGAGGAGAGCGAAGACCATAAACAGGCGTTCTGGGGTATCGATATAACCAGTGGTTTGGAAGTTGAAAAAGGGTATGGAATGTATACCCCATAGAAGGAAGGGTATCAAGTGTGTATGAATGTTCACTGGCGTTGTGTGAGGACTGATACAAACATAAGCGAAGGAAAACATACAAGTCTCATTATGGAGAGCAAACAAAGACAATATAATAAGAGGCCATCTTTCTATGGGTATAAATCTAGAGTAGTTAGGATTTAGCTTCGCTTTAAGCTTCTAACGTAGAAGGAATACTCGCCTATAACCTTGCGTGACGAAAGGGTTGTTGCGCCATTTTTCGGGTAGGTCACCGTACTGAATCAAGCGACATCCTTGGAAAGAATGCTTGATGGCTTTCGCCACCTCCATTGCCGCTTTCTCGATAATCTCTTCTCCTTCCTGAATATGTGGCGCGGAGTGGAGCATATCCGAAACCAACTCGGAGGAAAGGATGGAGTCCAAGAAACCTGCGAGTTTTGAGCTCAACGCAGAGGCCGCTATATCGAACCCAGACGGAGAGTCGCTCGAGGTGAGGTGGGAGTGCAAGCGCTGTAAATGATCTAAGAGTTGAGGGACATAGTCGATGGGTCTATCGAAGTCTAAATCATGAAACCGAGTGCGTATAACCTCAAGCTTGGCACGCATTTCCGAGAGATTAAAGTCTAGGAGATGCATGTCCGGGATATCCGGAAGGTGAGAGCGCATATCCGGTAGATGGGAGCGCATGTCTTGGATTGAGGGCACGTCGGGCAGGTCAGGTAGACGAGCCTTGAAGTTCTCGACGGAGAAATCGGGAAGATGCGACGACACGTCAGCGCGAATGGATTCAAGAAGCTCCAGTGTGTCTGAAACCCATTTGTTGGCATCCTCCATCGCCACCTCTCCTTTTACCTTCCAGGACTCGAAATCTGGGGATTCCATCTGCGATATTTTCTGTTCAACCTCTGCCAAGTAAGACAACACGAGGAAACGCAGCGAAGCCAGCGCCTGAGTTGGGGACGAGTGCGATAGATCCAATGCCTCTAGAGAATAGGGCAGGGGTCTGCACGCAGCAATGCGGGAACCATGGGCGACCTGGGGCGCGGATGGCGAGCGCTGTCTTCGTTGTCTGAGCTCTGAAGAAGACAAGGACGTGGCCATGGTTGTGATGGTGGTGAGAGGTAAAGAACGTGTGGGGTATGACACCGGCGGTGTCTAGCAGCGACGACGGAAGATTCAGCTTGGACAGCGTCCAGCTAAATTTGAAATCGGACCAAAATTCCGAAGCCGGCCGGCAGGCGTCTAATTTAGCACAGCCACGTTTCGGAAACTTTTGTACTGCCATCCACGAAAAGGTCAGGATGAGTCAACTAAACTGTCCATCTCTTTCTTACTCATGTCAGGCTTAACAATGACTTGTAGCCTTACTTATAAGCTGCTGTTGGGTTCTTCGACCCCTGCGAAATCAGGAGTCACTGTCCCATGTCTTTCGGAACTCCCCGTTTATTTATCGCGGGCTTGGGCAACGCGCGGTACCCCTCCACTCGCCATAGGTCCGATTCATCTCATTGTCCACGCACGTTCGTCTCACACGTTCCAACAGCGTCGGCCATCTCATAGTAGACGCATTAGCCTCGCGTTTAGGCATAAATCTCTCTCGAAACCGCAACGGGATATCAGGTGAAGGATATGTTACGGTCGGCAAAACACCAGTATCTATCACGTTGTTCAAGTCCCGTAGGTTTCATTTTCTACATCGTCGTTCATCACTTATATCCTTGCAGGAGAATTAATGAACATTTCCGGGCGCTCTGTCGTAAACGCCTTCCGCCAAACTGGGTGTCCCCCCGCTGCCATGCTCGTCATCGCGGATTCGCTCTCCCACAAACCCATGAAGCTTTCTGTCCGTCTTGGCGGTTCAGCTAACGGCCACAACGGTATCAAGAGCGTCATCACCGCTCTTGGTAATCAACTCGACTTTTGGCGCTTCAGAGCAGGGGTCGGACGTGAGGGCAACGGGGATCCATCTGATTACGTTCTTGACCATTTACCTTCTCAAGAAATTGCATTTTGGAAACAGGAGGGACTTGAGCAGGTCCTCAAGGAGATTGAAAAGATTGCCAAGCTGCAGGTGGCGCAGTGAAGACAGTCGGGACACAAAAGTATCTTACGCTGATTTAATATTTGTAGCATAGCTGATATATGATTTTCGTCGCAATGATAGAAATGATGTTGTGCGTATACGCGTTATTTCACCAGTACTGTCTTCTACTAGTTCTACAGACCTATTGACTGATTTGCTTTTGGACTCGGTCACGTTTTCCTCGATCACAGAAGCACAGAAGCATTCCGAGCGCGTATAAAATGGCGTACATGGTCTTGCTTCTTACCCAAACACCACCATGACCTTCAAGCGAGCGCTGGCAGGAGCCGCCTTTATTGGCATCGCCGTGGCTGCTTCGGTCGACCCAGCGGTCCTCGACGCCTGCGCAGGCTACACCCTCCATAATCCTCATACCGAAGGTTCAGTCTTCAAAGCAGACCTCGCCTTGGCTGGCAATTGCGCTGTCTTTGGACTAGACATTGACCGGCTATCGCTTACGGTCGAATACGAAACTGGTCAGTACATAGCGTTTTCTACTGATTCCCGCCTTTTGCTGAACACCGCCTAGACACTCGGATACACCTCAAGATCAAAGACGCCGCCAAGGATCGCTACGAGGTCCCAGAATCTGTCCTTCCTCGTCCCAGTGCAAGCGGTCACGCCTCTGCGAAAACTGCTGCCATCCAATTCAACTACACCGCCAATCCTTTCTCATTCACCATCTATCGCACCTCCACCTCCGAGGTCCTCTTCTCCACCGCCAGATTCCCCCTCATCTTTGAGGACCAGTATATTCGCGTCAAAACATCCCTGCCTCCTAACCCCAACATTTATGGACTAGGCGAGCATACAGATCCGTTCAGGCTGCCCCCATCCAACACGGTCCGTACGTTGTGGTCCCGCGACGCATACGGCACTCCGAGAGGGACTAACTTATACGGCAACCACCCCGTTTACTTTGAGCATCGCACAACGGGCACTCATGGCGTCTTCCTGCTCAGTTCCAACGGAATGGACGTTAAATTGACCGAAACCCGCAATCACGGCGCAACTCTAGAGTACAACGTGATCGGTGGTATTGTTGACTTTTACTTCCTTGCCGGAAGCGAAACGAGTCCTATCGAGGTGGCCAAACAATACGCCCAGGTTGTGGGGCTGCCCGCCGAGGCCCCGTACTGGTCTTTCGGATTCCATCAATGTCGCTTTGGTTATCAAAGTACGTCCATTGCCGTTCAAACTTGTCCTCGCTCATAGTCCTTTAGACTTTGTGGACGTTGCGAATGTCGTTAGCGAATATGCTAGAGCGATGATTCCGCTCGAGACGATGTGGACAGATATTGATTACATGTACCAACGACGAATCTTCACTGTCGATCCGCAATACTTTCCTATGGACAGGATGCGCGAACTTGTGGATCATTTGCACCGACATAATCAACGCTACGGTCAGTTCTAATAGCTGAATGCGTAATGGTGTAATTTAATCCGTGGTCGTGCTAGTCGTCATGACAGATCCAGCTGTGGCATCCGTGGATGATGGATCCAAGTCCTACGGCTCATACGAAAGGGGGACGGCTATGGACATATGGCTCAAGTCACCCGACGGGTCTTATTACCGTGGAGTTGTCTGGCCAGGTGTGACTGTATACCCCGGTAAGCCACGCAGATGTTCTTGCAAGACAGATTAATGATGGTTCTTCTCTTTAGACTGGTTCCATTCCAACATCCAAGCGTGCGTACAGTGATATTTTCATCCAATATGAAAACGCTTAACCTTACTACAGGTATTGGAATAACGAATTCGCCATGTTCTACAGCCCCGAACAAGGACTCGACATTGATGGAGCCTGGATTGATATGAACGAACCTTCGAATGTCAGCATTTTGATTCTCCGGGCGTTCTTTGGTGTTGATCTATATGCTTCTAGTTCTGCAATCTGCCATGTAACGATCCATATCAACAAGCCAAAGAGCAAGGGTTACCGCCTGGGCGAGCATCGTCACCGCCGCCTCATAACACACCAATCTTCGTCAACTCACAAAAGAAGCGCGACCCACAATACGCAATTAACAATGCTGCCGGAGCACTCTCAAGCAAGACTGCCCCGGTAAGCCTACCAACTCTTTGAATGCTTCGTGTCTTACATGATTTTAGACGAATATCAAACATGAGAACGGACTGTTCGAATACGACACCCATAATTTATACGGCACAATGATGTCAACTGCGACTCGCACGGCCCTTCTGAACCGTCGACCCGGCCTGCGTACCTTTGTTATCACCCGCTCGTCCTTCCCCGGCGCGGGGACCAAAACGGGGAAATGGTTAGGTGACAATCTCAGTCGGTGGGACCATTACCGCTTCAGTATCGCCGGGATACTAGGTATGGCCTCGATCTACCAAATACCGATGGTTGGTTCCGATATCTGTGGGTTTGGAGAGGATACGACGGAGAAGCTCTGTGCCCGCTGGGCCATGCTTGGTGCTTTCTATCCCTTCATGAGAAACGTAAGCCTTGCGCTTGTGCCTTCACGTCCTCGGTACTCAACGCGATATAGCACAACATTGATTCAGCTAGCGGTCAAGAGTTCTACCGATGGCCTCTAGTCACAGAAGCAGCGCGTAACGTTCTCGATATTCGCTATCGTCTTTTGGATTATATCTATACCGCCTTCCACCAAGCCAGTGTCGATGGGACGCCCGTACTACAGCCGTTGTGGTTCCAATACCCCCGTGACACCAACACGTACCCAATTGACCTCCAATTCTTCTATGGGGATGCTATCCTGGTGTCGCCTGTCACAGATGATAACTCTATGTCGGTCACCATCTACTTGCCCGATGACACTTTCTACGATTTCGCGACCTTCATGCCTGTCACCGGCCGCGGCGAGCGAACGACTCTCAACAATGTTGATTTCACGCACATACCCCTTCACATCCGTGGTGGTTGCATCGTACCGCTACGTGTTAAGTCGGCGATGACGACAACAGAGTTGCGAAATCAAGATTTTGAGGTTATTGTCGCCATCGGGAAAGATGGTAGCGCTGGGGGAAGCTTGTATCTCGATGACGGCGTGTCCTTGGTCCAAGACAGGACATCCTGGATCACCTTTACCTACGCCCGCAATACGCTTTCCGTCGGCGGCTCATTCCACTATCCGACGAACGCACGGCTAAAGCAGTTGCGAATACTAGGCATCGATTCAAAGCCAACACAGGTCGAATGTGATGGACATGGCGTGGAGTACAGCTATGATCCTCAATCAAAGTCTTTGCTTGTATTGCTGGGTAAAGCGTTGACAGGCGGGTTTTCGGTTACTCTGTCGGACTGAAAGTCAGTATCTACTGTAACAACACACTGTACAAATTATCCCAACTACTGTACTATATATCATACTCCTATCATAATCTATCGGCGAATCGTCACTGGCTCTGTGAGTGCATGCCAACTGTGTACTGCTTGAAGTCTGAGTAAGCAAATATGACATGTGCTGCGGCATTCTTGGGAAGATGATCCGCGGAGCGTGTGGCGAACTCAGGACTTGCGTTACGCGTCGACGGTCGAACGACTGACGAACTAGGATCTTCCTCGATAACCGGCCAGGATGAGTTAGCCTGGCGCTCAATTGTCGATGGTGCGACAAATCTCCTTTATAGCTGGCTCTGTTCTTTGTGCCGAAAATTACTTTAATCTCTACATCCTGCCATCAACGATATGCTGTCTCTTGGGGAAATGCTCTCTTTCGGACGCCCTCACACGTTCGGCGCTCTGGCCGTCGTTGGCTTTGCGTTCATTACACTTACTCGCCTTTATCCACTTCGACGAAAGTGTTCAAAGCGTATACTGTAATGTGATATCAAGGTCGGTCCCGGTTCGTGGAAAGCCAACTGAGCTCTTCAGAGGTATTTCTTATCAACTAGTCTTTCATATGGGTCACTAAAACCTTGTTAGATAACGTTCAACCTTCTAACGAAGGGACACGACTTGGTTTCTATTCCTCTAGACACTATTTTTATGATCTGATTATTGAATAATAGTGACAAACCAGTGACGAAGTTCCTTTATCTTCATTCTGTGCTCGATTCTGCTGTCCACGCGATGGAATATGTTCCTCTACCGTCCTTGTCTATGTCGTCGCTTCTTTCCATGAGGTAGCCTGGACATTCAGCGATAAGGGGAACATATATAAGACTCCTCAAAAGATGCTACAAGAATTGCAAGGGCTTCCCTTCTTGATGAAACAAAATATATCACGACGTGGCTCTATGCTGGCTGGAGTGAGTTCCGTACCTTCTTGTTCCGCTTTCAACGTCATTGAAGTGCTTAGCGAATAGCGTCATCATTCAAGTGTCCAATCCTTGCTCTTACCAGATTGAGATCTGACCTCGAGGTCTATAGATTAACCTGATCGACCTTGCTCTTCTGACAGACAGAATACCGATTCTGTCAAATTCGTGCCGACTACGCAAACTCCGGGAGCAGAATTCTTATTATTCAGTGAAGTCTTTGACCTTCCGCGACTCCGGGACGCGCTAAACGTGCACATCTTGGAGTGGCCTGACGTCAAGAGTACCTCCGTCGAGGCTGGAGTAAGCGCAAAGCGCAATTAATTCTTCCGTGCCCGCAGATATTTCATTCACGTCGTTACCAGGCTGGATCAAGCGATATTGCAAGATTCGCGTACCCCCTAACCCAGAAACGAGAACCTTGGGGATAGAGTACCATCGCCACTGAATGCATCTCTTCCTCCCGACGAGCTTGCGACGAGCAGCTCCTGTGTTTCGGCGAACTGTACTTCTTGTGCACAGCAGAGGCAAGTTCCAGTTTCTCTTCCCGTCCTCTAACCAGCATCTCACGGCTTTCTAGCCTGGTAATGAATACGATTGGGATTACAATCCGCAGTGGAAACTCATTGGTCAACATATGCATTGGACGCCTCAACTGAGCCAGCTAGCACGTATTCACCTCAATCGTGCCTTTGGTTTACGCGAGACCGATCCCACGCCTCCTGTAAGAGACCCTTGTTCCAGTTGCAGACATTGTTCCTGAAGGGTGTAATTACAGTACATTGCTATTCGGGGAGATTTCATTGATGTATGCAGCGACAAGATGGCGTGTTTCTCGCTAATTGCCGTCATATCCAGGAGAGTCGAAGAGGTCCGTCAAGAGCTCCTAGAAACGCGTGGCATAGAGGTTCCGAGTCGCCACATCTTGATGACCTCTGACGAAACGGATCCCAAGTGGCGGGACGAGGTGGCTGCCCAAGGCTGGGTGTTCGTTGACCATACCGAGATACTCGGAACGTACGGGGCTTGGTAAGT
>QLPD01000890.1:0-13806 GCA_003314085.1 Hymenopellis raphanipes | reverse complement strand
TTGACTTCTTGAATATGAGCATCGAGACGCCATAAATGTCGCCTCAGTTCGCCTCTGGTGCCCTTCGTCGCTGTCTGCTAGCTCTAGCTCTCGAGGAAAGACGGCTACCGCTCAGTATCGAAGCTATACCTTAATACACGAGGCCGCGATTGACGTAGGAAGATTCAGACGGCAACCTAACCCATCACCTAATTTTAGATTCAGAACGTTGAGTGTGGCACCATTTACTCGATGCGTGTGCTTAGTCATCGAGTTGACTACTTTTCGCCCCGGTTTTCGTTTGCTCGTATTTTGTGCGCAACTGATTCGCGACGATACTAGGTCGTTCGAAGCCTTGCACAGTCATGTTTCTGACTCATTCGGAGGGGAAACCCGTGTTTCGTTTGCGTGTATTTTGTGATTGGCATCGATCCAGGAGGGTTCCACCCGGTTACCCCCTGATATCGTCTTGTAGCGTGGGGTCTAAGGGTCCTCCCCAGAGTAGGCTTACGTGGGTAGGGCTCTGCCGCACGGCGGCTTCATCATCCAATATGTATACTACGGCACTCCTTAACTCACTTGGGGGAAGAAGGACACAACGTTCTGTGTATAGAACACCGCGTTGGGGGCTCGCGCGCGCCTATTCCACGCGTCTCCCAGACATATGAAGCCACACTTTGTTCCAGTACATGTACATTGGCCTGTGGTTACCCTTGGATGTACAAAATACTTATGACTTCGAGTATTATGAGTCCTCCTCTGGGCACTGGACCGGTGAGCCACAAAACATGCATCAATGACATCCGTTGATGAGTCCCAGTAAAGGAAGCGGTATGTGAACACCAGCGATATAAGATAAATGTACATAATACATCACAGACAATATGGCACTATAAGATATGGAAGATATTGTTTCCACTGTCTGGCATAGTAACACAAACGCGAACCAGAGCCAACGCGCTCATCGCAGTAGCGCAGACGGCACCACCGGCACGCTGTTGGGGTGTATTTGCATGGACCCTAAGCAGGGTCTGATGCGATGGAGGTCCCAAGCACGGATTTACCGGCCGCAAACCCCTTGCATCGATCCATCCAGCGTTCAGGGTGCTTGAGGAGTCATGTTTTGACAGTCGGCAGCCGAGCTGCCTTTGGACGTAGTTTGTGCGCAGTCTTGTGCACTTGGACTAGAGTCGGGAGGAGTTCAAAGTAGTTCGGGCAGCTCGGAGGTTCTCCTGTCTTTAGTCTCGAAGACGACGCTCCTTTTATCCATGCGGTGCCAGTGTGGGCGTTCAAGGTACCGGCTTTTCCAGGCAGGGTCGATTATGGGGAAATTTGATTCGATGGACGGAACAAACAATTCCTGTACCGAACGAACGGTGCGTACAAAAGATGAAGGCTAGTTTCAGCTCTATAGCACGCCTCCCATTAAGCGGTCTAGTTTCAGCAAGATAATGTGAAAACTCACCGCAGGCAGGACTCCGACTTGCGCCACCATGCTTATCTTTCCATCAGATGAGAACATGTGATGCAAGCGAATGCGATAGAGAGCGAGCGAGCGAGCTCCAGACAGTCGCGCCATTTTCCCGTCTAGACAGAAGTAGGCACTTCAGTCCCACTTAGCCTGCCAGTGGTGAAGGCAGCGATAGAAGTTGCCGTATTGTCTCGTAAACTCGAGATAAGTCCAACTTACGATTCCATTACCAGTCCGTCCGTCAAGTTGACACTGCGTGCAGTGCCCAGCCACGGGTTGGCCTCATAACTCTAAGGATGGGTATTCCGAAGAAGCGCCGTTATCGAGACGCATCCTTCACATGGTTTGTTTGAGCTGAGCTGGATACAAAATTAGAGAAAAATGCAAGGGAAGTTCGAACGCGGGAACCTAGCGCTGAAATGTGGAAAAAAGACATGATAGCTTGTGAACAAACACGTTCATACGAACATGGCCACTAGAGGTGAATGAAATTGCTAGGAGGGCACGTATGCGATTCATGACACGAGACTATGTCTAGAAAGAGATTGAGAACGAAGCAGGGGATGACAATTGAGCTTACTCGTACTTGAGGATGGGGAAGAGACGGTGCCGTAGTTTAGTTTGAAAAGTGAGGCGAGCCATTCGAAAGCGAGACGGATAAAGCAACGTGTCGAAAGAAGTATAAATGTAGATGGTGCCACAGCACAAGAACGCACTACATAGGCCTGTGAACAGAAACTGAGAATGACCAGCACCTAAGGTCAGGGGTCGCAGATGCAGATCCAGGGATGAGTTCGTGTTTAGACCGCTTTCTAGAGTCCATTGCCGTTGCAACACTGTATACAGTTCTCTCCCGCAGAGACCCGGGAGACAGCAGAATGTATGATACCTCGAAGGCCAAATGAAATGGCGGGTGACCATGTTTCCATGAGATCGATTCATGACGAAGGTCAGGCGGGAAGTTTCGGAATGCGGAAAGCTAGTCTGGGAACAGAAGAACGCGTGCGATGTTGCAATGATAGCAGAAAGATATGGTTCGTTTGTCCGTCGAGCGATAACCGCAGGAATCATAGTCGCGAAATGAGCGTCTCCGAGTCGGCATGCATGCAGTTCTCTGGGTATAATCGCCGCCGACCGTTTAGATTTGGGACGTCGGTGAATAAGATATGGGAGTCCCCGAAAGGGAGGAAACCGCATGAAAACGACAAACCAGTGAGTTGATGAACGAGCAGAAGAGAGCTGGTCTAAATTGGTCAGCCTCGGCGCGACTCCTGTTCGGCATTTTCATTTCGTTGGTTGGGGAAGTTCACTAATTTTTCTGGCTGTGAAGATTGAGCCCGCTGGCGCTAAGATTAATTGAAAGACGGCATGTTAGCTTGTGAGACTCACTGTCATCGCGAGCGGGGTGAATGAAGCTATCTTTGAATAAGCTAGAATGCACGTACGACAATTCCCACTGGACTATGCCTAGAAAGAAGCAGGTGACAAGGTGGACGATTGCTTTGCGAACTCGCTGCTGTGAGAAATTTGAGGGAAGCTCGAACTGGAAGGTTCGAATTAGGAACGAGATTACTATTTCGATCCGCAGAAGTACGCCACGCTGATTCGACAGGCGCCTAGGATGGTAACGCTCGAGATCCTCTAGTGGGCCGGGGATGAAGATCCGTATCCAAGAGAATGTATTCGCGTTTAGACCGCTATGGTTTCTAGAGTGTTTTTGACGTCGCAGCACCATGTTCAGTTAACTCCAGCAGTCAGTCGTCTCTCGCAGTGACGGGCGCAGCAGGAGACCAGGCATTCTGTTTCGGAGATGGACGGACGCCAAGTTTCAGAACGTATAGAGCTTCGCTGAAGAGGCAGGTCAAAGGATGTATTTGGATCGCTTATCTTGTAGACGCTTACATGGAATGCGTAGTCTGGTTGTGAAACCATGAGCGGCTTGTTGAACTGTAGACGGCTTGTCGGCGGTGTCAAGAGAAAAGTAAAGTTTTTGCATCCACGGGTTCAGATCGCTGTACGCCGCTGCCACGATCGTTGAGCGAGTGTGTCAAGGACGCCAACGACGACGTCAAGAGGACGTACAAACAGCGAACAAAGCGACCAAAGCTCGAAGGATGCAGGGTCCAGGTACGATGCCGAAGAGTTGCCGACGAGCCATTCGCCGCTATCAACCACGATGAGCATCGTGAGCTCAGTGTTCTCATATTCATCAAGATCATCTACGTCGTCTTTCCATGTTAGCGACCGCGTTGCCCTCTTTATGGACAGCATCCTCGCGATAGGCGCCGGTCTTGGTCTTCGATTTGTAGTCGATCTCGTCAGCCACCACGACCTCAAGCTCACGGGAACCATTGTCGGCCTTTGGGAGGGCATCGTACTGCTCCACTTCCTCCAAAAATTTCCGTATTCATTCGACCCGTATGTCGGATATGGCGTGCGCCTTTTTGTGGACTTTTTAGTGACGGAGAGCGTGGCCCGGCTGGCGGTAGTGGTGATATGGACGGGGCTCGGGATGGTACTAGCGGACGTTACACCGACGCTGTGGAAGGAGATGGGGATGCGCCGACGATGGCATAACCTGCGCAGGGAGCTCTACCTGCTCACCAGGTCGGTGCCCACTATGCCTCCATTGTTCACAAAGCCGCGTACGGTCCGCTTTTCACCTTCGCGGACAGCGTCAGTCGTCTCTTCAGCGTCGCGAGCGCCGTCGGTGGTTACAGAGTCCTCTGCTCCGCCGACCCGTCCCACACGCACCTTCGCTGTCCCACAGACACCGCGCATGCCCCGCCGGCCAGTCCCAGGTTTTTACCCGCCAAGCGAGATCTCAGAAACGGACACAGAGCGTAGTGGCTCGGTCGTCATTCGCCCAGTCGCATTTTCTGATACAGATAGTCTTACAACGACCAACATTGGTACTGCGACTGGATTCACGCGCCATGACCGATTTGCGCGGACTCACATCGACGACGACATTAGCTACGCATCCACCTCTTCCACTTCCACCACCCCCCAACGCCCAGACCCCGTCGACCTCCCCGAGATCATCGTCCCAGAGGACCCCGCCACCCCGAGACAAGAAGTCGAGCTCCTCGAGGAAGAAGCACCCCCACCCGAACCAGAACCCGAACCGGAGGACAACGAACCAATGCCAAACTCTGCCGACATCCCCGACATCCCCAATCCGCCAGACACTGGCGACCTCTTCGACCACGACTGGGAAACTGTCGAAAGAAGTGAAGCGGTCCCCGCCCAGGTCTCAACTCCCCCTCCTCCTCCCCCGAAGGATGAAGAACCATTGTTCGCGTCCGCGGTCGAGTTTGACGGACCCTCTTACATTGACGTGCAGCCTCCTTCATCGCTATTTGCTATTGATCAACCGGCGCTTTCACCGTCGCCCCTAGAACCGCCCGCGCTGGCTGTCGAACCTATTCAACGTGCAAGTGGCGTATCTACTCCCGAACCAAAGCCAGTGCCCCCGCCCATCGTGGACAGTAACAGATCGGTCGTCGGCGATACTGCTGCGAGCAAAGCTGCATCTGTCGTTGGTGTACCCAGCAGGGCAGCGTCCGTTGTTGGTGCGCCTATTAAAGCAGGATCTGTCGTTGGTGCACCCAGTAAAGCAGGTTCGGCCGTCGGCGCTCCTAGCAGGGCAGCATCTGTTGTCGGTAAAGCAGAGTCGGAGATCGGCGCGCCTAGCAAAGCACCATCTGCTTTCGGCGCACCAAGCAAGGCAGGCTCTGTTGTTGGGACACCCAGCAGAGCAGGATCAGTTGTCGGGGCTCCCAGTAAAGCAGGATCCGCTATTGGTGCACCTAGCAAAGCTGGATCTGCTCTTGGCGCGCCTAGCAAGCCAGGTTCTGTTGTCGGCGCATCTAGCAAACCAGAGTCAGTCGTCGGTGCGTCGGGTAAACCAGAATCGGTGGTCGGCGCTTCCAGTAAACCAGGTTCCGTTGTTGGCGCGCCAAGTAAGCCAGCCTCCGTCTTCGGCGGTGTGTTTAGCAGAGCCGCCTCTGTTTTCGGCGGTGGTCATAGCAGAGCGGGATCTGTCGTCGGAGCTCCCAGTAAAGCTGGGTCGGTTGTTAGTGATGTCCACGCACCTCCGGAGTCTATCGCACCTGAAGCGGAGGCAACTACAACACTCGAACCCATCCCAGCTGCATGGGGCAAGGCAGCGTCGGTAGCACCAAGTGAACCGACTCCCTCTGAACTGCATTCCTCAACTGAGCCGCCACGCACGAAGACGGCCTGGTCTAGGGCTGGTTCGGTAGCGCCTACAGAACCGACGCCTTCCGAGCTGCATTTGGCGACTGAGCCGGCGTCGGCGAAGACGTGGTCCAAGGCAGGCTCGGTTGCACCAACAGAACCGACACCTTCTGAACTGCATTTCGCGACCGAACCCACACGAGCGAGGAATCCATGGACCAAGGCTGCTTCTGTTGCTCCTACGGAGCCACCACTGTCCGAAGTTAGCGAGCCAGTCTCTTCGAGGGCTCCTTATAAAGCGAGTTCTGTGGCACCGACCGAGCCAACTGCTGCTGAATCGCATTTCGCGGGCGAATCAGCGCCCTACGCGGCTTCGGTTGCTCCTACGGAGCCTACACCATCCGAGTTGCACGTCGCATCGGCTCCCAAGAATCCCTGGTCGAAAGCAGTCTCTGTGGCCCCTACAGAGCCGACTCCATCCGAACTGCATCCTGCTACGGAGCCGACTACGAACGCGCCGCACAAAGCCGCCTCGGTCGCGCCGACAGAGCCTACGCCTACTGAGCTCCATTTCTCAACGGAGTCAGCTCGTCCTGACGCTTCCGTGGCGCCGACAGAGCCTGCACCGTCTGAAGCGCCCGAGCCTGCACGCACGAGTATATCGAAAGCGTTCTCCGTTGCACCAACAGAGCCAACTCCCTCCGAGCTTCACGTCGCGACGGAGCGTACTTCAACTGGCGACGCGACAACAACAATCGCAGAGCACGATACGGAGCATGCTGACGATGCGCCGCCGCCGCCGTACCCCGAGATGTGGAGCGACCGCCAGCCTTCGCCGATTCCCTCTGCGGACAGCAGTATTAGTGTCCGCTCGGAGAGCTCGGTGCTTCGCGATGCGATTGCGCATCAGCAGAAGCTCGTCAAGTATCTCAAGCAGCAGGACGATGAGAAGTCTACGCCGGAGCAGGCCAAGGCGGTGCGGAGCAAGTTGGCGAAGATGGATGAGAGGGCTGAGCGCAAGTTCCTTGGTGGTGAGTTTTTTCTTCTTCTCTGGTTGTTTGGGGCTGATTTGTGTGAAGGCAATAACAAGGAATCGCTGTCCAATGAGCTGGACGTGTCTTTGCTTACTGCGCCGAAGGCGGTGGAGGCGGTGGAGGGCCGTCTGGCGGCGCTGTTGTCTGTGAATATGGTGGAGAAGGTTGTGCTGGTGACGACGCCGCGGACGAATACCGCGAAGGGGCGGGGTGTGAAGACGAAGGTGTTGGCTTCTTTGAAGGAGTATGTGTTCCTTCCTACCTTTCTCCCTCTCGCGCTAACGTTCGGTTTTTTGTAGACACGGTTTCTCGACGACCGACGACCCGAATAACGGGCGTATATTACGAATAACGCTTCCTCCGAACTAACGAATGTGTATTGCTCGATGCTCTATTTATGAATTACTACTATCCTCGATAAATGCTATCCTGTTGTCTCTTATTTCTTTCTTCTTTCTCTTCTTTCTGTTATTCTTACTTACTTTACCTGGGCTGCGGATTGGATTTTTACCCACAGACTACCTATGATGTAACGTTGTACTTTGCCAAGGAATGATATCCTAGACGGTGATGATGATGATGACATTACGGACGGGGGGATTAAGTCGAGTCGCGACCAGAATGATGCTCACCGCTTCCGATGTTGGCACCCTTCATTCCTCTTCACCGTGATTTATACAGAACCGGGGCCTTGGCTCTGGATGAACTGTTTTTAGGAACTAATGTGCTGATAGCCATAAGTATGATCAGCTCTGTCACTCCCCCAGAATTACATGTTGATTGGTTTCTCGGAATTGCTTCAGGCGCGTATACAATGGTCCACTTTTACTTCATTCTCAAGCCTTCGAACTCGGGTACAAATACAGTCAGTATCTACAGCTCATCCAGACCTTGAGTCTTCTGCACTGCAAGGTAAATTAGGGTGGGTGCATCTCAGAAGTACATACATATTTAGGGCACCCGGCTGTCGGCAAGTCATAAATGTACATCCAGGTTCTATTTGAATGAAATTTAGTGACCTGTGCAAGAAGTGTGCAGTGTGCAGTGTGCAGTGTAGGGTGGTGAAGTAAACCCTAGGTTTCGATACACCTCGGGTTTACTGTGGTTAGTAACGGTATTGATACGGTATCGAAACCCCCAGGGGTTGGGAGGTAGGTTTCGATACCGGCACGTGACTTTTCACGTGACAGCGCGCCGGCGCTGAGGACAAGAAGGCAAGGGCGGGACAGCGGCGGGACCAGGGCGCCAAGCGCCCTGCGCCACATCACGTGTCCCGAACACGTGCTGGTATCGAAACCGTTAGTAACGGTTTCAAAACCAGGGCCTCCCGGGGGGTCAGTATTGATACTGTTACTAACACCCCCCGGAGGTTTACTGCGCCACCCTAGTGCAGTGTGCACTCGGGCCCGCAGCTAGTAAAAAAATTAACATAGTAAAAATGAGCTACACGACTGGTTACTGGCCAACGTGGGGATCGAACCCAAGACCTTCGCGTTATTAGCACGACGCTCTAACCAACTGAGCTAGTCGGCCGACATTCAAAGTGTGGCGTTCTTTTTCACGGTCCGGCGACGATCCCGTACACCCGTCTAATCCACTGTATCTGAGTCTCAGACCGTCAGTCTCCCACCGACCACCATGACTCAATACTGGGAACCCGGCACTGCAGGCGACATCGTCGACAACTACGAAGGCGGCTCTCTCTCTACACAACGTCCAACTCACGACGGCCAACCAACTAATCCTCGCATGCCTCCAAAACTTGAGTGGTACACCCGCTTTGTGTACGACACGTACGAGCTCGGATGTAACTTCGCCGTCCTCCTCTTCCTCGGCGAGGTTCCCGAGGACCCCAAGAACTGGAAAATCTGCGAGACGTTCGTCGACGCAGCGGACACCTTTATCAATAGCTCTGCACGGAAATGCGGCACCTGCCGTAAACAGCGCAACTTTCTCGAGAAGGGCTTTGTCCCTCTCAACCACGCGATTGTCGAGCGCTCGGGTTGCAGTTCGTTGGAGCCGAGTGTGGTCGTGCCGTACCTTAAGCAAGCGCTGCAGTGGCGTGTTCGAAAGGTAAGTTATAAGGATGCCAGTATGTATGTAGGGGACAGCTGATTAACCGTGTTTCTTGCTAGAGGGATGGAACTCCCGCCGAGTTGAAATCGCTGGAGGTGTCTGTCTATTGCACGCCACTGAGCTACCCGCATGGCGCCTTGTGGCCCGTTGCTGGAGAGCCATGTTATTATAACGAGATTACACAGAACCGACCTGGAGGATGTCTTGACTGTGCTTGAACTTTGAAGGACTCTAAAGGTCACCGTGCTGGCCGAAATGATGAGTGAATTATATTACAGTACATGTATCTCTCGAATCGAACTTGGTAGCATACATAGAGGGTATCGTATACATCCGCCGTACTCGACCACGTCGCAGGGGATGTCTTAAATGTACATCAAGGTTGAATGAAATTTAGTGACCTTGCCACGCCGGTTGCGCCACACAGTAAAAAAAGGTAAAAGAAATCCATCAAGTCTCCCCTGCAAAAAACTGGTTTACTTACTTCAATCATCAATGTGCATTGTGCATCGGAAGAAAACGTGAGGAAAACGTTTCAGGCTCAATCGATCATTACGAATGGCCAACATGGGGATTGAACCCAAGCCAGTGAATTTTAGCAGGCGGTCTAAACACCTGGCCTAATCAGCCGACGTTCGAATTGTGGCGTTCATTCCCACGTTCCGCCGGCGCCAACCTGTAGACAGTGGCGTAATGATAAAACTTGAAGGCCCTTCCTTGGCCCGGACTCACTTTTCTTTCAGCGTTCCTGACCGCAAGTGACCATGACGGAGCTGGCGTGCTGTTGTCTGGCTCGTCGACTTGATTCAGCACCGCTTGCATCTGGCAGTCCGAGCACATTGAAAAACAATTGCTGGGTCTTGCATATTGATATAGACACTTGAGTTTTCAGAGATGAAACATCGGCTCCATTCTAGATGTACGAATATAGTAATTAAAGCTTTGCCTTTATGAAGCAACGAAGAATCGGCGGTGCATCGTGAATCCTGAGATTGTCGACTGTCAAGCGGCTGAAGACCTGAAAAGACTGTAGACAGTAGAGACGTCATTCTTTATATCAGTGGTTATTGGCGTGAATATCCATTAGAGTACTGGAAAATCATATACTACAAAGGAAGGATGTCGTTACAAAGACTGAAAGAGGCCCTAGCAAGGAAAGAAGAGGAAGCAGTAAATTAAGCAATAAAAAAATCATAATCATCTCAATTCGTCAAAACCGCCCGTCGAAAGACTCGCAGGCAACGACCCCGCACAGCTATTCGCGCTATCCTTATCCGCCGTAAGCGTAATAACCACCTCCCCGCCCACCTTGAACGTCTCGTAAAAGTCAAAGTGGCAGCGCGACTCGGTCGGGGCGCCGTTGACGGTGACGTTCGCGACGTACGCGGGCGTGCCGGGTGGGATGATTTCTTGGATAGAGTCCTTGGAGTAGTTGACGACGGTGACGGTGGTGCTCGCGTTCAGATAGGCGTTGTGGATGGTGTACTTGGGGACGAAGGGCGAGAGGATGAGGAGCTCGGTGGTCGAGGGGACGGGGTATAACCCGAGAAGGTGGAATGTGAGGAGAGAGGCCATGGCGGCTTGGTCGTCGTTCCCTGGGAGACCGGCGGCGGCTGGAGAATCCAGGTGTTAGTACGGAGGGAAGGAGGGCAGAGAGCAGGCTTACTAATTCCAAAGTTTTGGAATACGACTTTGCGCACTTGGTCCACGGACAGAGCGGGTTGGTCGGCGTAATGATAGCCGATGGGCGTCTGGAATGAGGGCTCGTTTCCTGCGAGGTAGTAACCCGCCTATACTCGTATCAGCAACCAAGTAGAAAAGAAGGTCTCTGAGGTCAACTTACATCAAAGAAATGGTGCAGACGATCAATGAATGTAGACTATATATTCATCTTTGTTAGTCTAAATTCCGAGATGAAGTGCATGACTTACGTTCCCGCCCATGAGCTCGACGAGATGTGCAGTATCATGAGGAGCGAACCAGCTGTACTCCCAGGACGAAGACTCATAGAAGCCATTGACGTTGTCCTGCTCCAACGAACACGACCGAGAGCCCACGTTGTTCGGAGAGCAGTTGATGGGATCGGTGAACGCAAAGCTGCCGTTCATGAATCGCTTCTGCATGAATCCCTGGAACCCGTCGCTGACGACTGAGGGATCCCAAACATTGCGGTACCAGAGGGATCGGTTGAAGTACCGGTGTTCTTCGTCTTTCTTGTTCAAAAGCTTGGCGACCTGTCTGATAGCAAAGTCTTCAAACGCGTACTATGTGGCCTTCGTCAGCCTCGGGCATGAGCAGAGACACCAACCGACCTCGAGCGTCCTACTAGCCTCCCTTGTCTGTCTACCCGTACTCATCGTGTCGAGTACTGCAAAGGGAACGTAGCCATATTGTCTGACATACACCATTAGTTGGAAATCACAAAGAGTATAAAAGGATGCTCACTGATAGACATTCACCTGTCTTCCTCGAGTATTCCATTCCGGCGGATTCAGATCACCATCAGCTAACAATGCAGAGAACATTTCCTCCAAATCAATGCCCAGGGCCTTTGCTTCGCGATGATAGGCCAAAGCAAAGTGGGCTACGATGTTGTCTCCGCTTGAGCCTGAGTAGAGTTGAGATGGAGCACAACTTTGAGACGAGACTGTCATACCGCCTTGCGTATACCCCGGAACGTTGTTGGTGCGACATTCTGGCATCCAGCCAAGCTTGCGCCAGCCATCGATGTAAGCATCAACGATCTGGGCATACTCAACAGGAGAATGGAGGCTCATCAGTGGGAAGAAGGTCCTGAACTGTAGAGCTTCATTCAGCGTCCGTGTCTGATACAAAATGAATGCAGCTCACAGTGTCCCAGCTTGCATGCAGGTCAGTTACTTGTTTTACAAGTTTGAAAAAAAACATACCTGCAGTACAACGAATCGAAATAGAAAGCCGTTGTATTTGCGAATTCGCCCTGTGTTTCTCCAGTGGCATTGTTCTGGGTGGTTTCAGTGAGCAAGTGAAATGAACGATGGCGGCGCACGTACCGGGGTCAACGAAGCGCGATATAACGACGAATACAACATCTCCGTGATATTCTGCGGGGTGTTCGGGATATCAATCTCGACTTTCTTCAACCGTTCGTTCCACAGGTTCACAGCATTCCCCAAGACCTCGTCAAAGGTAGCATTCCCAACCTCCTCTTCGGCGTTGGCGCATGCCTGATCCGCAGACACGAATGATACTCCAACGCGGAAAGTGAGCGATTCGGGGTTGTTCGCGAAGGAAAAAAGCGCGCCAGATTGATATATCGCGCCGCCGATGAGATTCAGTGATTGATTAAGGTGAGTTTGTCCCAATCCTTTCGCGTCGAGGCCGTAGCTATGTAACGTTTTAAGTTTCAACTTTGACGTCTTCCCGAATAACTCACTCATCAGCTCTCCAGATACCATATTCATCAAGCTTTTGCTTTCCGCCATCGAGAACGTCGTAACAAGCGAAAACTTGATAATGGAAGCTCGAAGGCCCAAAACTAATGGAGAGGGGGGACTGTAAAACAATGAAACGGAGTGCATGGCCAAAGTACTAACCTCGGACCGAAATGGCCTCCAATCTTAATGCGGCCCTTCTCTGGCTCGATGTCCATGAAGCCACCAGCAAAGGTGCCCGCATTATCCCCGGCCATGTCGATGACGAAATACGGCTTCGATCCCGCGGGAAAGGTGAACCGCTCCAGCCCCGCCCTTCGCGTCGGAGTCGCTTCCATTTGCAGGTCGTTGTCCAGCGTGAGGGAGAAGTATCCCGGGGACGCGACTAACACATAACAATGAGACTCTAAAACTCTAAATTGAAGTGGAATGAGTTACCATCCGTATTATTCTTCCTATGGCGCAGCCGTTTGGCGAAATGCGTGATGCACGTATCGAAGCCATCCGGGCATAGAAGAGGCATGATTTCAAAGTTTCCATACGAGCCTAAGTAGAGAGTCACTTGGTCAGATCGAGGGTTCTAAACGCGTAAGTGAAGATTCCTTGCCAGAAGCACCCGTCCCGCTGTCGTGAAGCGGGCTGAAACCCTTGATTTGCTCATTGGGGTCAGTGATATAACCTAAAAAACATTTGATCCATTAGTGAACGCCAGCGGGCGAGGCGTGGGAGTTGGTACCAGCAGGAGCGTATCCGGTCATGTCGGTGGAGAACTTGGCCTGTACAACGCAGTGTCAGTGTAAATGAAGAGCATACTTGAATATTAAGACGACGTACCATACCAAAGGGAATCGAGGCTCCTGGGCTAGATTACATGAATGAAAAAAGTCCATACGGCAAAGCTCAGGAAATGGTTACCATACGTCTCCTTCATTGTCTGCAAGGCGCGTGTAAACGACAGGATTACAGAAGAGCTGGAGAAAACCTACCTGTGCCGATGAAGGGGTTAACGAAAGACGCGTAGTTGGGATTGCTAGTCGGCGAATCGATAGCATTCTGAATAGCCTGAGAAATCTTAGCCTGAACGTCGGGCGACGGCTGAGCCACCGCTAGCCTGGCAAGCAAGCCCAAGGCCAAGAAGAAAAGCATGGTGCTTGAGCCTTGTTACGACCATCCTGGAGGCCTTATAAGAACTTCTTGGCAGGTTGCTCGGGTTTCTCCTGCGTGTCCGCGTCTGTCCACTTCTCTTCGTTTACGGCCGCTCGCGTTGCCTTTCGAGTCTTCTTCGGTTGCTCTTGCTCCTCCTCCCCCTCCTTCTCCGATTCCAAGTTCTATTCTGAAGTTCAACACATCGTCGATGCTGCAATGAGAGATGACCCTGCATATGGCTACACGGATAGGATGGAGCCATCGTCGCCCAGAAGGCCATGCCTGGCAAGCTCCCTACATATTTCCTCGCTCGCTTCCAAGCGCCCCCGCGCGTGCTGAAGCCCGTTACAGAGAGCCCCGTGCCAGAGAATCAACACTGGGCGAATATTCCGGTTTTCTTTTTAACGTCAAAGCTGCGTCCAGACTCCGTCTCACAGTCAGGTGAAGGCATATCTGGGGTGGTTCTAGGAGGAAGTGAGTACTA
>QLPD01000889.1:0-13054 GCA_003314085.1 Hymenopellis raphanipes | reverse complement strand
TATGTCAGTAGGTAGTTGGCTTGGGTAAAAAGGCAATTTATTACAGCTAAGGCTCTGTTGGGAGAAAAACTAGATGATATTTGGTAAGTACGGTTAAAAATGTTTGCAAGCAAGCCGCACCTGCACAGGCAGCACGTCCCGCACAATCATCCTCTTTTCTGCGCCGCTGAGCCTTTTTGTGGCGGTACTTTTGATGAGGGGTTTATGTCCTGTTGGGAGGGAGACGACGCGAACTTGGTCTCTAGGGCGACGACTCAAAGTCGGTCGCGGTGTCGTAGATGGTCGCCAGATGGTCCACCGTATCATGGTTATTGATAGCCATAGTGATTAGGACAAGGTGGGCGGTAAGAGTGGAAGTAATGGATGCCGTCCACGTTGGTGGGGCTCATGCGTCGTCGTACTTGGCAAGTGGGTTGCAGACATCACAGCCAGCTTGCGTGGTCGTTGCTATCGATAAGCTGTGCTCGGAGGGTTGTCGCCGTCGTTATCGATGACGGTGGCAAGAGGGAAAGACAACGCGCCGGGACACTATTCGGATTCGCGGTTCGAATCGCCAATCTGCCTCTCCACGAGTTCTTCGAGTCCATGCCTGTGGGCTCAAGCCGTTCTGAAAATCGAGAATTTATTAGTGCCATCACAGCGCGCGCAAGGGCGCAACGTACCGGTGGCGAGGTGCTGGTAGTTGTCTTGGTGAAGATGTTATCGTCCTTATACCCTTGTCGTTGTTGTCGTGGTTGTCGTGAACCGTAGTTGTTGGCGCGGCGCCGTTGTCGGTCCTCACGACATCGTGGTTGTGTTTGTGGGGGGTCTTTTCACGGATGTCGTGGTGGTGGAGGTGGTCGACGCGCCCTAGGTGTTGGAGATGACAGATTTTCTAGAACGAGTCGTCAAAGACCTCGGCGGCGTCGTTCAACACCATCGAGGCCGTGAAAGTCGACATGAAAAGAAATACATACCTAGATTGCAAGCCTGCTGTATGCTGCCCCAATGCTGCTCGTTTCATGGACAATTGATGGAGCCCTCGTCCTTCTCCAAAAGAAACGGGTGATATCCTCCTGCTCTCGCCCTCGCAGGAGCTCATAAATCGCGATGGCAGTCTTGTCGTTGATCTTATGATCTGCTGCCCGTCGTCTGGGGCTTACGCGGAGATTGTGCTGGACTGGCTCAGCGGCATGGTGAGAGATCGAAGGGAGACGATGCAAAGTCGGTCTCCGAGGAAGACGATGCAAAATCGGTCTTCCCGACGCTGTGCAACGACTCAGAGTCGGTTGCACATCCTGCGGCGTGCTCCTCTATCGTTGCTGTCGAAGGCCGAGATCGTCCTGAGCATCGTGCTCGTTGATAGTGGTGGTGAGAAGGAGAGTGATCGAGTCTGAACGGTGATCGAATCCGAATGTTACTCGGATTCACAGCTCAGGTCACTGGCACTAAATTTGGTCGATGTAGACCGTAATTCTTGTCAGAGTGGGGACAGGCAATCAGGGGGAAGATATTCCAAATAAAACTTGGGCAGTTACCGTGGTGCAACGAGTAAGAATGCTCGTATATATCAATGCAGATGGGATACTTGCCATGTAAGCAAATTCCCGTTGTTCCTTCCTGTACAAACTGCTGAATATACCTGGGATTGACATTATACATATACAGAAGGAAATATCGATGGTTGTTTGGTTACTCGGAGCCTCTCCTCGTTGTTCCGAGCGACGTTGAGGATGCTCCGTTCACGATCCGGCGTTTGCCGGATCGTGATCAGAACCCTCTGCTCATCGTCTCTTCCTCTCATACCACCATGTGACGCCGACGCCGACGACGCCTCAGCCGCACACTTTTGTCTTTGGCATCTCCTTCTCATTTTTCTCATACCTTTACATTTGGATCCCCGGACCTGTACGGCTTCCGATAGCCATAAGCCCTCTAACAGCGAGGCTCCCGGACAAGTTCAGAACGGAAGCGCCGTTGCCTCTAGGACAACCCAGGATGCTGTGGAAACCTTGCCCCGCTCATGCGCATGCTTCAAGCACGGTCTTGGGTCGGATTGGAGGCGCTGCCTCCGTCTGCGCGCCATTTTGTACGTTTGTCTCTTCTATAATTTATCATTTTTTCTCTACACGATCCACCAGCCCCGGCTACCTGCAGGCAGTGTCGCTATAGCCGTCGTCCTCGTATTTACGCCGCACTGATCCTTCTCCCCAAGAATTTCACCAAGTCCATTCGCCGCCGGCACGGGAGGCCACGTCAGCCTCACGTGCCGTTTAAATTCCCAATCCGGATGCAGGGTTTGATCCTACACCTTCTCCTCTTACCATAACACTCCACCACCACTCCCGACTGCTGCTATGCGCACAGTCGCCCGCTGCCATGCGACGCTGCCTTGCGCACGTCGTTTTCGCCAGATGTCGGACTGTTAGAGGGGGTCGGGTGTCATGTCGTCGTTGCTTATGGGCATACGAGGTACGTAGTCGTCTGTCTTTCTAATACTCAATTTTTTTTCCCTAGACTGTGTATCGTGCATGACAGCTACACAACGGCAACTACGACGAGGATAACGACAACCCCGCCAAGCATGACGACGAGCTTCCCGAGCCACAGTCCAAGCACGACGACCCTCCCACGCCTGACGACTTCCCTCTGACGATGGCGATGTCCCTCTCGAACACAATGGACCCTCAACAGGTCCCAGGACGACGGCGACTCTTCTCAAGCACAAGGATGACAAGGGCCCAAGCAGAACAATGCCTTTTCCGGGCCTCACTGGGCATGATGACGAACCCACTGGACCTTACCGAGGATGACAGCGAACTCACCGAGGACGATGAGGACCTTACTGAGGACGATGACGAACCCACGGAGGACGATGGCGAACCACCGAGGACGATGGCGAACCACCGAGGACGATGGCGAACCCACCGAAGATGATGAGGACCTTATCAAGGACGACGACGAACCACCGAGGACGACGAACCACCGAGGACGACGAACCACCGAGGACGACGAACCACCGAGGACGACGACGAACCACCAAGGACGACGACGAACCACTAAGGACGACGACGAACCACCGAGGACAATGAGGACCTCATCAAGGATGACAACCGACCCACCGAGGATGATGCCAATATCACTGAGTAGTGAGAGGACTAGCCTACATGTATATCTAGCCATGACTACTGTTTGATATTAATAGGCATTACTATCAATCATTATGTGCCTTTTCTTTTCTTCTTGTGTTTGAGCTTGAGTGTAGTAGCCTTTGGAGCTCTGGATTGTATATATAGGCAATCTTTTAAGCATCATGCAGTATACTTGGGAGAAGGTTCTCGGAGATGTCAGCTTTAGGCCAACTTGGGAGTGCTTTGAGATAGCTTGTGGAGTCCCTTTTGAATAGGTGAAAGACAGATCAAAGTCACCTTCAGAGAAGGTTCTCTAAGACATATGCTTTATAGTAACTTTACGGTGCTTTTTAATAGCTTTGAGAGTGTCTTAGAGTGCCTTAGGGTGTCTTGAGATACATGTCTTGGAGAACCTTCTCCGAAAGAGTCTTTGCAGCCTTCTAGTCTTTAGCGTCTTTAAATGCTCTAAGTCGTATCAAGTCGTCTAAATGCAAATAGGCCTTTCCAGATGTTGGACAAGCTGTATGGGGATTCGAATGAGATTATCGCTGTGTAATGTTTATTAATATATGTCTTGAGATTCTCTTACTTTTTCTTGTTCGTGAAGCTGCCGGAAATCCAATACCATTGTCTACAAGTACGATTCTTTGACAAGCATGATACATGGTAAGTTAACAAACAACATACAGCTAAAGTCAGACATAGCTATGAGGTTCAGGACGGGCTCAGTACAGACAAGACTTGGTGAGTGGAAGCATAAATACATATGCCAACTGACCCTCAAGCAGATCTGGCAGTCGTGGGTGTCATACGATAGCTAAAGAGCAATACTCCAACGCAGGCATAGTGTTCGATCATTCTGATCAGCACTTGCCTTTAGACCATCATCATCTAGCACTCACATTCGGTTTTCTCGCGTTATCGTTCCCTACATTTCTTGGCTCGATGGCCCGTTCGAAGGAGACTGCGTGGGGGAACACGGCTGAGAGGCAAGCCGAGCGTCGTAAATTGGAGGAGGAGAAGAAAAGGGAGAAGGCTCGAGAGGCGTCGCGCAAGAGCATGGCCAAGTGCGTGTTGCTTTTTTCTTCGACTTCAAAAGACTCATTCTTGATCACAGAAAGCGCGCGAAGATGACGCCAAAAGAACGAGAGGCTGACCGCCTTTATCAAAATGAGCATCAGGCCAAACACCGAACGTATAACCGCCTCAGCATCCTGCTGGCCGAGGATGCGCGTCGCCATAGCGACCCCGATAAGCCGTGAGTACGATTCTTGTTCAAGCGTGCTATAGGCTTGACAACTCTCTACAGCAAGCGTAGGCGTGTAAGCCGCCTCAAACGTATTCATGACTACCCGCATGAGGACTACCAGGTCTATCAGGAGTTCAATGCGAGGAAAAAGAAGCAGCAACTCGCGGCGAAGACAGCCAAGGGCGCGAAGCACGGATCCGGTGAGGAGGAGGAGGCGGACGAGTCAGATGAGTTGGGCGAGTTGGATGAGCTGGATTCGTCTCAGGAGGAGGAGGAGGCATAATTGGATGATCTTGGGCTATTCCTGTATCTATTTTCCTATCCACTTTATCGTGTTTGTATGTCAATAATTCCGTATTTCTTGGGCATCTGTTGTATGATAAGTTAATATGCTATTCATCCCTCCTTTGATCACCATCAACTCAGTCTCTTACCACCATCACCCGCTATGGCAGGCCATTTCTCTCTGCTTTATAAACTCGAAGACGGGGGCATTCAACAGCCCGACTACTCTATGGAGACGTCGGGGCAGGACGGTGTCGTGGACGCACCTGGCCCCACAGAGTGCGTCCTCTTTCCTTAGTTTTGTGTTCAACCTAAAGCCTCATTTCTTCTAGCAGCATCTCTCCATTTCATGGTCTCTTTGCCTTTCTTTCCCTGCCTCTCATATCTTGTCCATCTCAGAGGCCAGCAGCCAGCACAAGCAAACAAGGTGCACCCGTTCTACGGATACGAGGATATTGCCAATCTCCGCACACGATTTATTACACATCTATTCGCGTGTCCAGATAGCCTGCCCGCCTCCAGCCCCACCCCCGCCAGACTTCCCCATTTCATTGCGTACGCGTTCCATCAAAACACGCAGCTCGTGCGGCTGCTTCCACCTCTGCCACCCCCCTTCCGGAACCTTCATCGTCTTCGTGTCTCACCCTTCTACGATTACCGATTCTCCTTCGTCTTCGGAGACGCCATCCCTGACGCGTTCTGCCAACTCCCCTGCCTTCACCCCATCTCATGCCACATGATTCTTTGGCCAAGATTCGTGTTGTCGATATCCGTTGCCGCCACACTCTTATACCTATATTTTCTTTGCTATTTGTTTCTACCTACACTTTGAATGAATCTTTAGTTTTAAATTTTAATGTTAAGTCTTAAGCCTTAGTAGTCTCTTAAAAGTACGAGCACGTGAGTTCGTTGACCAGATCTCCTTCTACCACTTACCACCACCATCTCCTACGGGTGGCGCACTGGGTCCAGAATTGCCTGTGTAAGTTTCTTCTCTTTCTTTCTCTCCTTTTTTTTCGCCTGAGCCCGACTGCTGCTCCCCGACGACCCGACCTTGGGACGCGGGTGTACCAGTCGTCGCGTTTATCTGTTCTTGCTTTCTCTTCTTTCCTGGTTTCTCTGCTCTGCATCCCCGTCGTTACCGATCCTCATACGTTCTAGATGTCGCGCCGGACACGTTCTGGACAAGAATTCTCTCCCTATACGTTGGCGAAGGCAGTCATCTGCCCAGATGTGACCGCCAGCGGGCTGCTGCAGCGCCAACTGGCTGAGATGGACGACGAGGGGGATTCCACTGATGAGGAGTTTGATGTTGACGAGGGCGACGATGACGCTGACGACAGCGATGATGGCACGATGGATACACAGGTGCGTGTCCTCGCTTTCCCGATATTGATTTTGCTAACTTCTAAACAGCAGCTCATTCCATTCGACCAAAGGACGTGCCCTCCTCTGCAAGATGCGTCATTTGCTGCCTCGCCCATCCACGATTCGCCTGTCTCCTCCGTTCCCAGTTCTTCGTCCTTCTTTGTTCACCAGACTGAGCCCACCATACCCGCCTCTCAATTCGATTACTCGGTTCATTCTCCTGGCCATAGCGCCGCAACAAAGCATCGCCAGCAATTGCCAAGAAACAGTGGCAAGCGTTCCTCGCGCGCACGGCGAAATAGAAAGCTGCAGGATGCCCAGGACGTGTTCGGCACATCCCTGAAGCTGGTCGTTTTGCAGCGAGTCAATGAGCGTTCCTCTCCCGTCCCTCTGCCGGATTACCATGTCCATCATGATGCGCCTGTTGATTCCTCCGCCTTCGCCGTTCGCAGGGAGCCTCCTCCCCCGCAAGGTCTTGGCGCCTTCCAGATTATTTGCGTCGCGGCTACCGCCACATCAGGTGGCTGCCAGAAGAAGATCGCTGGGTTGAGGGTGCCTGTGTGCCCATTGTGGATGCTGAAGGGCGGTTCTTGGTCTTGTTAGGAGGGAAACCGCGTGGGGAGAAAGGTCGTCAGTCATGGAAGGAGGTGGAGCATGGGATCCCTGCGCTCATCGAGCGGGCGCGGAAGGGAGTCCGCTTCCCTAAGAAAATGAAGCTGCATCGCCGAGGAAGGTTTCCTGCACCCTCGCGCGGTACAGGGTATGGCGGCGGGGAAAAAGTAAGCCTTTCCACTGGATTCTTGAAAACTCTTAACTTACCATACTAGCGCCCGATGAACCGATCCTTGACCAAGTCCGTGCAACGGTTCATGGATCAGATGGTTTCTAGTCCGTTGGTCCAACGGCTTTCTGGATGGGTTAACTGTGAGTTCCGTTATTCTTCTTTGTACTCTCGATGTTCATCTTTAATGTTTAGGCCTGTTTTCCGCACACAATCCAGTGATGCACTCTGCGTACGCGGAGAACCTGAACGCCATCCTCGACCACGACGCCTCTCTTCACCGCAACTTCGCCAACTCCGTTTTCTCTCTGCTCACTGTCAACGTGGGCCCTCGTACTGTTACTACGCCACACTGCGACCGCGCTAATCGCCTGCCCGGCTGGTGTCCTGTCTCAGCTTTTGGGAACTTCGACCCTACTCAAGGTGGCCAGATGGTCCTCGATGAACTCAAACTGATCATCGACTTTCCAGCGGGGACCCCAATCTTCATTCCCTCCGCTATTGTTACTCATTCCAATACAGGCATTGCTCCCGGTGAGACGAGGTATTCCCTGACTCAGTATACTCCCGGTGCACTCTTTCGATGGGTGTATAACGGGTTTCAGACCCAAGAGGCTTTCTTTCATTCGGAGAAGACGACTTCGGAGGATAAGGCGCGGTTTTGGCAGGATCAGTCGACACGATGGGTAGACAGTCTTAAATACTTTCCGAAACTATTGTAACTTGTAGACTTGTATTTTTTTTTGTTATGCTGTATACACGAGTGAGTGAATATCCACGTTGAGTGGTCTATGCAGTATGTAGACCTATGGTGTAATGGTTAGCAGCTATGAGATGCCTCCGTCTGTCCTTGAAGCCTGAGTTCAAGTCAGAGGTATGCTATTTTATGCTATAGGTAGCAGTCTCAACCGGTCTGCAACCGGTTGCAACCAGTTCGGTTGAGACCGGTTCCGGACTGCTAAAAGACTGGGACCGCAACCGGTCCTTGACTAGGACTGAGTCCGGTTGCGGTTGCACCCAAAATTGGGAAGTTGCAACCGGTTGCGGTCCCCGGTCTTTCCAGATTGGGGTGCCGCAACCGGACCCAACCGGACTTTTAAACTCTATTCCCAACGATCTCGACCTATACGTCCTTCCAGACGCTGTCGATGACGTCCTTACATTCATAGAGGGGCGTGAATATACGCTCGTCACCAACACCGTATCAAACAGCGTAATCGCTTCCGACGAAGTATTCACACAAGCGGAGGAGCCCACCCTCTTGAAACACTTCCCTTCTTACGATTATGACGCAGTCGCTGGCGTGCATACCTTCCTAAAGGGCGAAAACAAAATTCAAGTCATCGTCGCACGAAAACATCCGATACATACCATCCTAAATTTTCACTCCAGTAAGAATAACATCCAACATCCTCATACCGGCTCTAATGAATCTATAGCAGCAGTTATGATCATCATATCTTATACTCACGCCATCTGTCTCTATCCACTTGCCACTTTTCGGGACCACGTCTCTCTCATTACGAAAACCGCCAGAATGGATCTAAGCGCAACTCAGAAATATGAAGACCGTGGATGGCGCTGCATCCGTAACGCCGCTGCCTCATCACCCGATATCGACCATCGAAACGTAATCCGCACCATCGGCGATAAATACTGCTGGACGATTCTGCTTCATGAACAACCAAAACAACTAGATCCCATTCTTAGCGCACAATCATGGACTCTTACTTGGGTGGATGATGATTCGTGTGTTGAGATGGCGCATTCGGTTCTGTACACGCCACAATTACAGAACGTATACTGCGTAAGCCCCTTGTTGGCACCCCTCATGGACTCACGTAGTTTATCTGAATGGTTAGTCCAACAACCACCATACTTGATGTTAACTTACCTCGCGCTTAGCACTGACGTTGATTTAACTACGGCGATCCTTACCTATGCTCCCCACATGTAATAGAAACGTGGCTTTGTTGACACCTATTTATTTCAATTGACCTCAGTCAAAACATCGACACATTAAATTCGATCTTAACCGCGTCAGTCCAACCTTTCCGTCTTCCGCCCATCTATCCGTAACGCCCTCTTTGTATATTCTTGTATTCCGTCATACATCGAGTCATGAGACCATCCTCACGTCTATATATATCTCGACAGTCTAACCCAGCCAGACATCCATATGGGACGCGTCAAGCACCTTTGGGACTTCGGCCCCCCCGACTATGTACCAAAATTTGGTGACTTCGAACGACGCGTTTGGGACCTGAAAGACCTTAGGCCAGAATCGATATCAGCCATGTCTATGGATATCGAACACTCCCGACATGTCGTAGGCTAACTTTTTTTTTATAAAAAAGATTTACCTTGATATAACTGTTCGCCCTAGTCTCCACACATATCCAGACCACCATCCCCACTACAGGACGACACAAAACAATAAACACCGGACGAAACGGTTCAGGACCAACGGCACCCGCTGGTACGCTCCCATGTTCGACTTCCCACCTCGTTTTCATACCTCTTATCCTAGTTCCCAATCCCTGCAATCTTCCCCTTGGAAATCGTAGAACACATCGCGTCCTATGCTATCAAATCCACCCTTGATGCCCACTGCTGGAATCGAGTGGCACCCATTACCCAACAACACGCCTGTGCCTTCTTATTCCGTCAGTTGAACGTTTCACCACAACGTGGATTCCTAGCCAATTATGACTTTCTCATGGTGTACCCTGGCGTTCAAAAAGCGGTAAAACAAATATCCATTAACGACTTCACCGCCGACTTCACCCCCTCAGAACAGTTCAACCTCCTGCGCATCCTCACTCTGCTTTCCACGCCATCCTCAACATTAACATTATCCTTCATTAACTCACGTGTCGTCCTCCATTCTCAATTCTCTTCCGCATTTTATGACCCATGCATCACCAGTTTGACCATGTCCGGTTGCGACTACTCGTCTGACGACCTCACCAAACTTCTTAACGACATCCCCAACCTTACCGACGTCGTCTTTGGCCCACGCCATAACGTAGTCCTACCTGGAACCACACACATGCTTCAAATCACCAGATCCTGGGCGTTAACATCTATTCGACGATTTGTGTGGATGCAAGCTGACTCTCAACGTACACTGGGTCAGCCCGACGTCACTCAATGGGTTGGCGACGCCCTCATGAACGTAAACGATCTACGCCTATCAGTTGCTGAGATCGATACGTTCAACGTACGCGACCTCATAGACAATTGTGCATCTACCCTTCATAAACTCGTAGTGTCATCCGATTGTACGTTATTCCCTTGTTCTAACAACGCCGTTTGCTCATGAACTCCAGCTTTATTTACACTATTTCCTACAGTGGAATGTCCTCGGCTACGCTACTTCGCGATGCGAATGATGGACGAGAGCATGCCCGGTCTGATAGCAGCCCTATTGTTTCAACCACATGCTCTCCACATTCGCGAATTCGTTCTAACCCTCGACATCCATACGCTTGATTCCTTGGATCATCTTCACTGGCCAGAGTTCTGCAAAGTCCTTCACTCCAAGGCGCCTAACCTTCAAAATCTCTATATTCATTTCAATTCACATGTCGATGACGATTTCATGGAGGAACTCACACCTATCCTTGCCGCCTCAAGTCTTCCCGTTACGATCGCGGATCCAAACCGTCGGTTGACTTCATGGTTTGCCATCTAAAGCATTCTCCGCTCGATCTATTTCGTACCACGTCCATGATCCAAGTCACGTATGACATGTTTCCATAAATGTTATTTATACTTGTATCCGCACATTGCACTTGTACTTATATATATATATGCCTGTCTTCATTCTTCCATCTTCACGCTGCGATGAGCGCCTTCCCATCCTTTCATTCCAAACCCGTTCGGTGCGATCTTACTCCATCCCCCCCCTCCTACTCGATCACAATCATAGCTGACTCTGCCACAGGATGTGTATACTATCTAAAGCCATCATTCCAATATGGTGCCCATCCTCTCCTCAAAAGACGCCGTCTATTCCCCAGGAAATCATCGACAAAATAATAGACGACATCGAACCCTTCCTATGGCCCACATTCTCAGCTCTCTTCACCGCACATCGCACGTTTTGGAATCGACTGCGTACGCGGATGTACAACCAGATTTCCTTCGACGCCAGCTCGATCGAAGAACGACTACTCCTACTCATCAGTCTTGGAGACCAACCGCATACATACATTCGAAACATTCGTATTACATACTGCACACCGTTTCAGGACAATCAGCCGGACAACCTTTTCACTTTCCTTCTCACCAAACGAATCTTCGTTAACGTCACCTTGATCAATTGTAACATGTCCACCTTTCATACCCGCACCGCCATGCTATATCTATCCAAAATCCCCTCCCTGTATATCGAAAACCCGGGAGGATCCGACGTCGAGTTGACCCTCCTTTTAAACAACATCCATACATGTACCAACCTCTATCTTCATTCAGGCATAAAAGAAACGCGCACTCCTTTTCGACGCGAGACTTTACAGTCTTTCCATCCTAACGCCCCCGACTTAAAGAAGTTGACCCACCTATCCATCATCGACCATCCGAGACGATTGACTTATGCCGAATGCGCTTCGTTCAAGACGCATTTCATCCCATCTTGCTCACCCTATGCACTATGAACAACTAGTTATTACCCTCTAACTAGTGGGGGTCATAACTAGTTGTTCCCTCTAAACTAGAGGTTACAATAACTAGTTGTTTTCCACCCCAGGTGCGTCCTGGCAGCCAGCTGGCACTGCCTGGCAGGTCCTGGCATGGCATGGCATCCCGGCATGATACAGATGACATGAGAACAGTCACATGACCAAAAAAGCGGAGGAGCTAGGGCTCTGCCCAGCTGGGTGGGATGACATCACTGTGGGGATCATCAGGGACCACAGATCAGATATTGATGGATCTGGGGGATGTTCCTGGGATTGATGGATTGATGGATGGGGTCCAGGATGGGTGGGGTAGGCTCTATTAGGGCGCATTTTTGATCAGGTGATCACTGGACAGGATGGGGTGGGCAATAATGAATGCTGCTATTGGGAATGGCTGTAGGGTGGGTAATGACTTGGTTTATGTTTTTTTAGGCTGGGAATTCAGTGGTGTAAACGGTTTTTCAATAGCTTCAATAGTTAAGGAGATATTAAGGGATCTATATGTATTAGAAGCGTGGCGCAAAAATAGCAGTTTTTATACTCATGCCTATGGCCTGTACCTTGGGGGCCCTTTAGAGGTACCATAGATCGATGTCTGACGCAATTCCTAAGTCATTCCATCCATGGGTTCAAGAGATATACCAGGTCGACTAAATCAGGCTTCTTGGGGGTATAGCATGAGAACCTGTAATGCTGGGAACCTAGGACTTTGATACTTCGTTTATACTAGTAGTAGACCTCTATTGGCAGTGTGGACAAGCCACTCAGCCCACTAGCCCATCTATAGATAGGTCCCCAGTGCTGTATTAGCCATTTTCGCTTTTTTGCTTATTTAATATATAGCAGCTGGCCTAAATTGGGCTCAGCCACCTTCAGACACTCAATTATGACTATTCTACAAAAGGAACCATGTCATTTGGGTAAGAGGCCAGTGCTTTAGCTCTCAGTCTTCCTCCCCACCGGAGTTTTGATCAAAATTCCCACGCTCTAGGCAGAGGATCGTCCACTCAATTCTTCGTGTCCTACACATGCTACTGACCCCATTTCTTTTGTAGGACGTGTATTTATGTTATATATATCATATCCAAGTGTCAGATCAGTAATTTAATGAGGTGATTAGGTCAGGAAGTCGTCCACAGCTGCTAGAACAGCCCATACCCCCTTCAGACAGAGATAGCTCATGTTCTACTACAAAGAGAGGTCTGAAAACTGTTCAGTCATCCATTTATATCATATTGGATGAAGTTATGAGTATCCTTCGTATGTTGTAAGTGAAAGATAAGAAAGTGAAAATGCGCAGTAGCCTAACTCTTGCATAACTGCTTCCAATGGCTGAACAGGTCATAGCACATAAGTACTACCTGGATGACTGATGAGATACCTTCCATATCACTTCAATAACAATGTCCAACTCACATTTCATGACTCCTGTGAATAGTAGCAGAGTATTGTTCATTTTAGTAGTGGCAAAGTAGCAGTACACATCTATGGACGACTTCCTGACCTGATTACCTCATTGAATTACTGGTCTGACACCTGGATATCATATATATAACATATATACACGTCCTACAAA
>QLPD01000881.1:0-26151 GCA_003314085.1 Hymenopellis raphanipes | reverse complement strand
TTTTGTGTGTTTGAGTGTGTGTATTTCTGTGGCGTATTCCTATACTGCACATCATCGCTTATCATGTTATAGAATTATTAATTATGCGAAAGCCAAGTCATTAAAGTTACATATAATAATTTGAATAAGGTGCCGCTACTGATGATATTAACGTTAGCCTTTCGATAATTCAAAACGTATCTTTCAAAAAAGTTAGTTTTACTTTATAATAATATTATATTTATAAAATTAAAGGGATTCCGAGAATGATATGCCTTTTATACGTTTAACGAGATGAGTAGATAGTTCGCCATGAATTCGATGTACATATGAGGCGAACATTCATGCTAATCAAACTCATTGAAAGTGTATCTGAAATTTTTAATTTCAGCCTAAGTGTATGTAACATCAAAATATTGACTTGTCAAGAATATCTTTTCAATGGCGACTGCGTTAGTTATGATATTATGAATTATGACGAAGGAGAGAAGGTGATGAATATGTGATGATAAGAGATATGCGAAATTAGTATGCATGTCTTTATCATAACTGATCAGCTTATTTGAAAACATTAAATCAGACATGAGCCTACATTTTTTCAGCTAGAATATAACTGTAAAAGAGCTTAAAAAGAAGATCCCTTTGATTACAGCGAAGGTAACAAGATGTTTAATGAAGGTGCTGTCAATATTAACTATCCAGCAAAGTGTCCAATTTGCTTTTATCTTGATATAAGGCACTACATCGATAATATGAAAAAATTGAGTTTTCTGTATATTATTTTTAAGATAAATATCAATGAGTAAGAAGTATATTTCAGAGTAGATTTTCTTTATTATGATTTGAAAGCCATAAAAATAGTATGTCTCCGCGATTTGCACTTTATTTAAAAAATAAGCAATGAAATTCTCATTAATAATATTATTGAAGGCGACGAAGAAAGCAAAGATGTGAAAGATAAAATATTTTTTATCTTTAATCAGAATTTCTTTTCAATGATAGAAGTCAGCTTTCAGATTGACTTTCTCAGCAGTCTAGAAAGAGCTTTCTACTTTTTTGTATACCTTCCAAATCTAGATTTTTATTAGCACTCTAAGATATTATCAATTTGAATACGAATATTGGAGTAACGAATTAGAAACAGAATCAGCTTATCATGCGTTTGAAGAAAGATTGACTCTACTAGACTGAATAGCAGTTTTTATTTTTATATGAACGATTCATTTATTTGAAGTATAATTGTCGTTGATGTGGAATTAGTCATCTCAACAGCATTAAGGCGAAGGTTCATGATATATGTTTAAGAAGTGTAATATTAACTTTCTATAAGAGAGAAGGCCATCTATTCATGACAGTCATTAAATGTGAAACTCACAAAAGCACTTCATTAAGAAATATGTTAAGAGGTATTTTAATGTATTATAATATATTATAATAAGGAATTGGCAGTTGAATAAGATGAAAGAATAGTTTACAACATGAGATATAGTATTTTTTTTGTTTAGAGGTGTAGAATGTCGTAATAACTTTGTATAAATGTCAAGGGGGCAGAAATCATTAAGTTATGTTCATATATTCAGTCAACCCTCTCGGTATGAATTTAGTCTGCAGTTTTCATTATTATTCGAAATTTCGAATTATATAGAATATCTAGTTCTAGTTGCTTTACAGCGTTTTCGGAAAACCTTGGCAAAAACAAAATTTTGATTGCCTAAATAATTAATTCCCAAAAAGGCATTTAGCTGTGCAGAGCGCGTTTTGCTCTCTCCCGGGACACTTTTGAGATGAAGAAGACATTGAGAATTACTTCAGAGACCATATTATGTACCCTTGCTGTGTCGAAGGTGCACCGGGGGCACAGACTGGCAGTCGGCACTGAACCCTGGCCTCCCATCGGGCAGCCGCGCCATTCGTGGTTGAGAGGTCTCTGAGATTGAAGGAAATGCATTTCACTGCCCCTAACTACTTCACAAGTGGTTCTAGAGCTTTTCTCAGGTATATTTTGGCCTACAGAGCCATGCAAACGGCCGAGGAGGGGAGGAGTTTCCTTTTTAGGAGTTTATTTATTTTTGATGACGACGATCGGTACTTGCCAAGGTTTTCCGAAAACGCTGTAAGAGATATGAATATAATTTATAATCTACTATTTAATAAATACTCTTTTTGTCCTGCATCACTAATGATCGGCTACACCATTCTTAGTTTGACACTTTCTGACGCCACATTAACTGCGGGTAACTTCATATTGAGGTAAAGTCCAGCATAACCATTATTGAACTGGTATAACTAAAGGATTGGATCATGTACTATGATGGTGTCTCGCGATAAATCACTGCCTCCATCCTAATTTATCATATATATGATTTCAAGTTTAGCTATCACGAATTCCATCTGTACATTTACTTTAACATTTCTATCCTTCAATAGCTCTAGCAAATCTTTCTGCCAAGCTTCATTAATAGCTAATATTTCGAAGAGTAAGAACTGTTTCCAAAGAAACCGACATTTTAGATTCTCATTAAGTAAGGTTTACATTCAATGAATTAAACACTTATGATGCTCCAGCAATATTATTCTAATTCCACTTCTTCATGAAGTTCTTGCCTTTAAAGATGATTATTGAATGTAGTGCTGTTTCATCAGCATATATAATAATAATAATGATAGTAATATTTTCACGATTCACAGTGCCTTGTTTGTATTGTATTTTCATTTTACAATGCTCAATAATGTGTTGGACTCCTTGATCACATCAGAAAACTGAGTACTAGCCCTTAGAGTACTAGAGTGAACTGTGGGACGTCTAGTTAACTTGAGACGATTAAGATTATAAGTTTATAAAGATAACTTTAGAGAAGGTTCAGCGAGAATCATTCACTCAAGACAACCTGAAGTCACTCTAAGATTACTTCAAGTCAACTCAAGAACATTTGACAGCCCTTGGTAGTTAACTCAAGCTTATTTGTGGTCACCCTGAAGTTAACTTCAGTTCAATGAAGTTTATTGCAAGATCTCTTGAAGTCAGCTTGCTTGACTTTAACACTACTCAACTTAGGCAAGAGTTATTGAACTCAGTCTTAAGTCCTATATTAAGTTATACAAATTATCATGAAGTTGCTGTTGCATGAAGAGACCACACATAAATTCAGACAGAAATTAATAATATTTGAGCTACCAATATGGATAGCCAAATCGAAATATGTAGTAGTGTAAATACGAGACATCAAGAGCATGATAGAGAGCGGAAAGCACAACGAAAGCACCAGATCAGCAGTAGCAGTAACGACAACGACGAATTAGTATAATGAGTAGCATAGTCGAACCATAAATAAGGATACCAATCAGTCTGAGTCATCGTCTGCACAGTTTGCAGCTGCAGCAGTGGCCTCTAGCCTGACATAGTCCAAATCATCATCAGAATCCTTGTCGTTATTAATCATGAAGGCTTTATTGATATGAGAGCTGAAGGCAAGTCAGACTAAAGAAAATGAATGAGAGAAATCGTACAGTATCTGACAAAATGTCATCTGAGAGATACGAGCAGCATAGTTCGGGGACTTTTCAGCCAACTTCCTCCACCGTTTGAGATGCAAGAAGTATCTGTGCAACATTAAGTAACAAACATGCATGAAAAGAGGAAACTCACCGTGACGCTGCAGCATCTGTAAAGGATGCCTCTTTGAAGACTCTCTTAGACCATTGGCTGATGCAATTAGGGATCAGCGCGGGTAGGCGGGTTTGACGCGGGTCACGGGTACGGGGCCTCACGGGTACGGGGCTGGGTTAGGGTTTCCAAAATGGGCAAACCCGCCGGACCCGCACCCCTCCAAACGAGGTCTCGAGGTGTTCAGGGGGCTACAGACAGCCTTACAGAAGGTTAGGAGAGCATTGGAGCTCTCTAAAACTAGTTAAATGCATTGTCAAGCCAGCATGAATGACAAGATGCTTTATTTCAATCCGGATGTGATCGATGGACCCGCCACTGAGAACGACAACGTCTACGACGATACAGGAGACTTGAAATATACAGTGGAGCTCGGAATACTGTTGGCGCCCCGTCTCAAGACAGATGACACGCAAAAATCGCATGAAAAAAATGCATAAATTCAAGTCTCCTAAACTTAAGACGATAAATACCCCCTACAGGGGCCTACCCTCACCAAAATCCCCCATTTCCATTCCCCTTCGCTCCCATGGGTCCCAAGAAGCAATAAACAACGATGGAGAACCCTCTCAAGAGGGCTCGCGACGCTGCTAGCGACGCCGACGATGCCGGGCCGAGTACCCGAACCTCCTCTTCGCGACGTGGTGGCAAGACACCCGTTGGGAGAGGAATGAAGGGTACTCTCCTCGCTCATGGAGTCTCTATCGAACGAGGTGAGTGTTGTATTCATAACTGTGAAACAAAACTTACCGTATCTTAGACCCCCTCAAGCGCACCCGGACAACACGCCCACTACCTGGAAGAAGTCGAGGTGCTTCCTCGGCATCGTCCACTGCTCCTGCCGGCAACAACAACGACGACGATGAAGACGCCGAAGACGACGCCCCTCCGCCACGCAAGAAGCGCCGAACCAAGCCCACTGTTGTCACCTCCGACGATGAAGACGGTGCTGCTGCTCGTAAGTCGGATATCCTGTCACTCAAGTAAAACACTTACATTTGCACAGCGTCTCAAAGCTCTCGCGCTACGAGCATCATCGATGTTGAGGAAGATGAAGAGGATGAGCAAGAAGAGGAGTCTGAGGAGCAGAAGCTTGGTGAGTATACCAACTATACATTGTTGCAAGACGACTTACCTCCCATTCAGCAACCAAAGCAAGCACTTGGACATCGCCCGTCTATGGCTTCTTCAAAGAGGCCTACGTCAAATACGTCAAAGAAAAAGGCGTAACGCGAGTTGCCCACCGGTTCGACTGTAACCACTGCAAAGAAGGCATTAATCGATATCAAGACACCTCGGACAAGAACTCACTCAGCGGACTCAAATGCCACGTCGAACGGTGCATGGGCAAAGACGCGTATAACGCCGTCATGAATTCGAGCAGCAACCCGGACGCCGTGCGCAAAAAGTTGGCGGGTCAGGCGCGTGGTGGCAACCACAACATCGCAAGTATGTTTGACGGTCAGAGGAAGGCGGGGAGAGTAACCTATTCCAACATTCAACATATGCCTACTCAAACACGGTGCGTACCTACCTCTCTTCCATTTTCCACAACTCTGAATCCATACAGTGCCGAAATCGTTCGCTGGGTCTCCGAAAATTGTCGTCCCTACGAGGTCGTCGCCGATCGCGGCTTCAAGTCTCTGATGAAGACAGGTCGTCCTATGTACTGGATTCCTCATCCCACAACGGTGGCTCGAGACGTGAAGAAAGCATTCGCGAAGACGCGCCAGCGTGTGGCCCAGATGTTGAGGGTTAGTGATCAAGTAGCTGTCGACAACGAGACTGACCTTCATTGACAGCAATACCCGGGACAAATCCACTTTGCCACCGACGGGTGGACTTCTGGAAATCATGGCGCATACGTAGCTATTACGGCCCATCTTACAGATGAGGCAGATGAGCCAATCATTGTCCTTCTCGACTTCATCGAGATCCCCGAGGTACGTACTGCGGCGCTTAACGAATCAATTGAAGAACTGATCTATTTTTACCTAGTCTCACTCAGGCGTTACCCTTGCTCGCGAGTTCGTTCGCGTCCTCAAGGAATTCGGCATTGAAGACCAGGTCAGTTCAAACTTCAATCGTAATTCAGCACACTGACCTTGTCTTCAGATGGGTTGTGTCACGGCGGATAACGCTACCCCCATGGACGCCATGGCTGTCCAGATTGCCCACCTTCTGCCAACCTTTGGCAGCAGGAAGCAACGCATCCGGTGCTTCTCACACTCTGTCAACTTAATTGCGAAGTCTTTCCTACGCTTATTCGACCCTCTCAAAAAGAAGAAGCGCAAACGTAAAGACAAGGACGAGGTCAGCCACGAGGACGCCGAGAACTTGGACGACGACGACGACGAGGACGAATGGGGCGAGTTGGACGATGAGGCTCGCCGCATCGTAGATGGCGAAGACCTCGAGCTGAATGAGGAAGAGCAGGCTGCTTTCGAGGCTGTCCTGACCGAGATCGCCGATGCAGAGGCTGACGGTCAAGATGCGGAAGAAGATGCGGGCGAGGACGAAGACTCGGATGAAGACGACGATGAGGAGGATAAGGATGACGATGAAGATGGACTTATCGACACCGAGGATGTTATTGAAGACGAGAAGGAGCGCAGGGATTTTTACGCCGAGGCCAAACCCATCCGCAATGCTCTCATCAAGGTATGTTCTATTGATACTTCATATTTGCTTAGCTCACTATATCATCTTTAGATACGTACGATTGCTTTCAAAATTATCAATTCTTCCACCAAACTCCTTCCTGCTTGGCGTGCACTTCTCCGCAAGTCAGGAAAGAAGGAACGCGTCATCCCTCGCGACGTTCGGACACGGTGGAACTCGACATACGACATGCTTCGCTTCGCGTACGAGTACCGGGATGCCATCACCGAATTTACCGCCACTCATGCCCACGGTCTCCGCAAGTGGGAGCTTCAGCCGCCTGAATGGGAGCTGCTTTTCGAGATGCTTGACATTCTGAAGGTGCGTTGACTTTATTGCGGTTTAGCATCAGCCTGATGTTGCAACGAAGACTTTCAAATGTGCCACGACTTTCTTCTCCACCAACGATCCTGTACTCGCCGACGTTATCCCGTACATCGACGAGATCGACGAGCTTTTGACATCCCGCATGGTGTCCCTCATCATCGAGCCCGGTTTCAATGAGCATATCATGATTTCCGACTCCTTCAAGATCTGCTGCATCCTCGCACGACGAACACTCAATAAGTACTACAAGCTCACCGATGACACTGTGGCTTATCGCATTGCCATGAGTACGTTTTTGTTCAATTCTTCATTCAGTTGCTAATGTGTTTGTTCCGCTCAGTCCTTCATCCGTCCCACAAGCTGGAGTACTTTTCCTCAAGCAATTGGGAACAAACGTGGATAACGGAAGCTACGGAAAAGCTTCGGACTGTTTGGAAGGAGGACTATGCCTCGCGCGATGATTTACTACCCTCGGTTGTGGATGAGAAGACGAGTAAGACAGCAGGTCCATCGTCTGAACCGACGAGTGTGAGTTTTTTGTTATATCTATTCCTACTGTCTACAATACTGACGTGAATATACAGCATGCCGCGACTCTTTGGGCTCAACGACATGGCAAGAAGTCGATGACCATGATAGAGGACGAGTTGGACACCTACCTTAAGGCTGACACCCAGCCCGTCGGCAACGTCATTCGGTGGTGGGTGGACCACCGCGGCAGATATCCTCGACTATCCCGGATGGCCTTGGACTATCACATGATTCCCGGTATGTTTGCTTACTCTTTTCATTTACACTTCGAGTATTGATATTAGACTTTGCTGCAGCCACCTCTGTCCCTGTCGAGCGCGCTTTCAGTCGAGCTCGTCACCTCATCTCGTGGGAGCGCAACCGCTTGAGTGCTCAATCGATCCGAGCACTGATGTGCCTTGGGAGTTGGTCGTTGATGGGTATGGTTCATGACGATAATTTGGCTGTCATCGCGAAGGATGGGGCTGTCAAGGTCTCGCGACGCGAGGAGAAGTTGAAAGATGTTGATTTGCCTGCTGGGTTTGATGTAATTATGTTAGATCCCGACGATTCGTAGTTCACTATGTGTTGTATTGCTCTCTAAAATGTACATTACTTGTTCCTGACCTCTCTTGACCTCGCGGGTGCTTATCAACCCGCAAACCCGCCGGGTATAAGCACAACCCGCCGGGTCTGCACTCAACCCGCCCTCGCGGGTCCGAGTTCAGACCCGCATGAGGTGCGGGACCGGGCCGACATCTCCGGCCTCACGGGTAGACCCGTGCAGATCCCTAGTGCCACTGGTGAGTGCAGTAGCAGTCAATGTCTGGTAGATATCCTAATTGGGCCTAGAGTGCTGCCGATGAGCTTTCGGGAGCTGAGAGGGGCGATGCGAGGACGCAGAGCTGGACGTTGGGTGTTATGGAACGCGCTCGTTCCACGGACAGTGCTAGCAAGTATTTTGCGGCGTGTATGGAGGAGGAGGTGTCGGGTTATGTTTCTCATCCATTCTGGGAGGGTCTGCCATATACAGATATTCATCTAAGCATCACCCCTGATGTTCTGCATCAGCTATACCAGGGTGTGTTGTGCCACCTCATCGACTGGTATCAGACGCTCCTCACGAAGGCTGAATTGGACTGCCGAATACGTCGTCTTCCTCGTGCTGTTGGCCTCTGTCATTTCAAGAACTGGATCAGTGCGCTTTTACAGATTAGTGGGTCGGAACGGAAGAATATGGGGAAGATTTTACTCGGGTGTCTTATAGGCACCCGAATGAGCGATAAAGGGCTAACGGCGTGTCGGGTAATCTTCAATTTCATCTATTTGGCCCAGTACAACACTCACGACGACACTACCCTAGGCTATATGGAGGCCGCCTTGCAGGAGTGGCATGCCAATTGCGACTACTTCATCTTCGTTGGTGTGCGCGACCATCTCAACATTCCCAAATTCCACTCCCTCATCCACTATGTCGATATGATTTGATTCATAGGTACAACCAACAATTTCAATATTGAAATATTCGAACAGCTCCACATCGACTTCGCAAAGAAGAGTTGGCGAGCCTCCAACAAACATGACGAGTTCCCTCAGATGACGGAATAGATTCTGCGACAGGAGAATGTTGTCTCTTTTGAACGCTATCTCTCATGAGTCGAGGCTGAGCGAGAGAAACAGAGCAAGGCGGTGGCGGCAGCTTCCGACAAGGTTCTTCCGAAATTGACAAAAGCATCAACTCCTGCCATTGACACTCCACAGTCGGTATCCCTTCCCTGTCATCCCACTGCCCCAAACAAATCACTGGCGCTTATCGAGAAGCAGCTCTATACTCAACTTGAGACCGGGTTCCTTTAGCATATTCTGAGAGTGTCCTCTACTTGACACTAAACTCATCTGTAATAGAACGTAGTCTATGTTGCATCTTTAGTAGCTTTGACAGCTCATAGTGATATGCAGCTACAACTTATGTCATATGTGTTTCCCTGTTTCAGCACTTAGCGAGGTGTTTAATGCGGTCAGATTTCACGTGTTTTATTATTAGAACACATTGATTTAAAAGGAAATGTGATGTCTAAATGAGGAAATCATGAACACTACCGTAGGAAATATATACAGCATCTTCTTAACTGTACAGTTCTTTCGGAAGGTCCCAAACATATATTCAAGTAAATATAATAAGAAGACTCACAGTTATATCAATCATTGATGCATATTATAACATTTTAAACATCTACAATATTGATGAAGGCAAGCGCATTTATTCAGATTCTTAATCAGAATGCTCTTTACATATATAATAAGTAGCTTTATTCACAAATTATATGAACAATATAAATCTACATACAATTCTATTGAGATTAATAATATGCTTGAGCTTATTCCTCATTCTGGTAGTAATGAAGATGATGATGATATCAAAACTCTGTGCATGTATACTAATTCAGCCCATCCCCATTAATACTCATATCCTTCATAAGATTGGAACTACTAAGAAGCCATCAATTGATATCCAGGTTATAGGTGCATAGGTCACAGATATTCCCATTCTTCTTAAACACGCCATTACTGCTAGTTCTGGCATCACTCCTGTTCTTCATCAGTGGTGTAAGATGTTGAAATTCAATGATTTCACATTGGACAATTTTGACTTAATTACTGATCGTCTCCATGGACCTCTTTGCATTTTAATTTAAATACTTATTCAATGCAATTACGAATCCTTGCGCATTTGCAACGAGTTCCTTGCCATCTTTGCTTATTCGAGTTCTATCATTCTCTAGGCCTTAATCCAATATAAGACTTAAAATACCATATTTGATCTAGCTTGGATGCTTAACTTCCAGTCCACCAATGAATGCATAGCTATCAAGAAGTAGCTCATTTATACCTTCTCTCAATTTTAAGAGAAGCAAATTGCGATATATCCTGGCATCATCGATCAGCATAACGGATGAAGAAGAATGAGACATGATGGATGGAGAATTGATATTAGTTCAAGGCACATTGATGATAGTAGATCGTTTTTAATAGTAGACGAGATGGTTTTAAACACAAATTGGATGTAATGACAGCAAAATCTGCTAATGAGCGCGACCACATCAGTTGTCTTTTTGAAAATTGTTATGCTGATGATACTGAATTGGGCTCAACAATCAATTCCTCATTTTTACCTATATGTCGGTACTCACAGCCTAGAATTTTACTTCAAATTATTCCTTAGGAAGTTATAAATCTGATTCAATACTTATTTAAATATTATTTCATCGTTAATTCATTGAATTCATTCAATTCAATATTAGATTTTTTTAATTTGATCTAATTTAACTTTTATTTCAAGCATACCTTAACTCTCTTTTAAGATAAGTATTTCAAGGACAGAAGTAGAATAAAATAGAATAGAATACATGAACCAAAAAATATCTCAGCTAAGTAAATACAGAAGCAACGCACACCACGTCAGCTATCATGTGCTTCTTTTTCTAACTTTCCTCTTCAGTCCGAGCATCTGTCTGATTCTTATACCTCAATTGCATATTCTTCTTAATGCGCTCATGTACTCTGTAATACTGTAATCTATAAAAAATCTTTAGGAGTATAGGTTTGATAGCATGCTCAGCACAGATTAAAGTATCATCGATTTCTAAAGCTCTTACGAGCAGCATTATGAGCCTCCTTCGTTTGATATACTACGAGGCGGCTACTAGGGTAAGTTATTTTGCGAAGTCTTTCGTTAAACATGCAAGTGTAGTGATGGTGTAAAAGTAAGAGAAGACGCAATATAAAGATTTAACCATGATCGAATTCTCATAGTGCTAAAAGAACATGAATAGATAATCTAGTAATATTATTAGACAGTAATTCAAAAAAATTCTTGAAATTCATAAAAAATAGTTTGAAGTATTTATATTATACTGCTTTATTCAAAAAGTAATTTATAACTCATATGCGCAAACGACTACATATCGCGCATTTACAGAATGAAACTGAATGTATTATTATACTGTACTATTTCGATCTTATCTTTACAGATTTTTTTAAAAAAAAAAATTCTAAAAGTTCAATAAGGATTTCTAGATGATCGACAGAGTCTGATAAGATCAAATAATTTCACCGTTACGCATTATGTGAAGATAAGATCAAAATAGTACAGTAACCTAGTTACATCTTATCTCTCTCTCTCTTCTTAGATGTTCACTTAGTCATTGTCATTATGCATGACTCACAGTGCATACTCTAATCTTATTATTATGAAATCTGTTAACTGTTAATGTCTCAAAGCAATCTATAAAGGATCCCACCTAATGACGTTCAGCCACCTAAGAATCTTGAGAACGGATACGTCAATGTAATAATGGGTGAAATGTAAGTTCTTCTGAATGTATTTTATATATGAAAAAACTCATCATCATTGCAGCTATACCAACTCACGCAGAATGCCAACTAGCGCTGATCAGCTACACAATCTCGAGGATGAACCCATCAATATAATAACGTATGAAATGTGAGCTCCTCTGGTCATCTCTTATATGCAAAGAAACTTATCGTCATTGCAGCTACACTAATGCTTTATATATGATACAGCTTGTATCTCTGAAAAGCTTTTTAGAGAGATGTCTGGTAAAGCTGTTATTTGTAGGAATATATGAGATACAATGTCAGGTTAGACTAAAGGTGACTCATGAGCTCAGGCGAATCAATAACATAGAGAACAATGAACAAACATGAAGCGATATTCATTGAATACAGAGTACCATTATGCCATGTTCAAATTAATTTTTATTCTTTATTCTGCTGCTTCGTTGTTATCATTCCAATTCTGCAATCATCTAAATTTGGAATATTAGACGTTTGAATAGCTGTTTCGATGAAGGTGGCTATAAAAATTTAGAGGAGCAGGATCTTATCAGCGAACAATATTTGAGTTCCGCCACAATATGTAATATCAAAACAGCAAAAAAAAAAGGTCTCTAACGTATCGTCTGCAGCGTCCAGAGATTCCAACCTCAGACCTTGTGTGATTAATTATTCTAATCCAACACAGATATATAAGTTACAATAGTCATATATGTGATGCATGGTATACAGAATGAATTTTTGTATCGCTTTAACATTAATCAGCCACCACAATTGATAAGACCAATTTTTCTGGTTTAACACTATCTTCCTTTTCCTTCTCTGTTTTCGACATCCCAGTATCTGCTGATCATTAAATTTAGAAGCCTGCAGAGTTAAATCGTACACCCGCCTTCTCACTTGCGCCAACATTGCTGCCATAGGTACTTTCCACTGCGTCACGACCTAATGCACAATTGACGTATATTTTATAGAGGAAGTATCCATACAGCGTCTTCATGGAATCATAGCGCTTAATTGAGATGCCACCAGCAGGCTTCAACTCGCTCAAGGTAACTCTCGCTTTTCGCACCAGCATGACTGTTATTAACCCATTTTGAGGACATTGCGATATTTTCATGCTAGAGTGTACTAAATTTTTTGACATTCTTATCTATTGGAATCTGCATTTCGCACTACTAAGGATTTTCTTCGTCTGATGTACAGTGAAAGGGCTGACTCAATGTGGGGCGTACTGCTGAAGTATTTAATAAAGAAAATTTTATCGCTTTGAAGTCCTTATTTCCTTGCGCTATGGCTACCCTTTCACTCAGCCGAGTAGTCGATCTATCGCTCAACTATGCTTCAACAATGAATATGCGTGATCGAGAAGCTGTGCAAATTCACAACCTTCACTGAAGTCAAAACCCTTTTCACAACAACACCAACTTATCTCTGATTGTCAATTGATGTGGTATATGCCGCTCAATAGTCATCATACTGACTCTATTGACTTACGTTCCCTTCACAATCAATGCAGTTGCTAGAGATTGGATATAGAGACCTCAACGAGTCAGCAGATTATACGGGTTTATCTGTACTCGATCCGCTCAGCCTTCTCGGAGATCCGATCCGTTTGATCTGTAGACCCACAGCGGGTCGAATCGCAAATGGATCGCGGATCAGCCTCTAGAGACACGAATACTCGTGTTGACTCGTGAATATGTTAGTATATATTTAAAGTAAATTTACAAATTTTTGCAAAGTCAAACGGGCCAATGCGTCGCCTAAATAAGCCGTTTGCGTGAATTTCTCATCAATTCTCACGATCCGACAATCGCCGAGAGGTCGCGTAAGCATGCGATCGGATGGTTTCTTTCTTATCTTCTTACCATCACTACCCTCCCGACCACCCAGTGAGCGACGGTCGTCGCCACTGCTGCTTTGACAGCCGTCAGGCAGCCTCTGAGGTGAGGATTGGGCCTTGGCTGTGTGCTGGACGCATGCTGCTGTCTTCGTGACAACAGAGAGGATGACGACTCCCACACGGATGAAGCTGATGCGGATAACAACGACGAGAGGACGCCAATGAAAGGAGGAGCAGGAGCAGGAGCAGGAGGAGAGGAGCAGGAGCCGTAGTGAGGGATAATACGGTGTAGATGCGTCGTCAACAAGATGTTGACGCGAATGAGGATGCCAACAACGCGTCGCCCTCTCACCACCACAATGACCACCACCACCACTCTCACCACCACCACCCTCACCACCACCACCACCACCATCATCATCATCTCTACTCCCACTCCCACCTCTACACCACCACCATGACCTCCTCCTCTGTTACCACTACCCTCAGTCTGCATCATGCACGATTGAGTGTCCCCGTGCTATTGCCCGAGGATACTCATCAGGCATGAATGGATTTGGGTGCGTGTCGTACTCAAGTTTACGCGAGTACTCGACTCGCTCGGCGATCTCGGCGATCCGACTCATCTTGATCCGTAATCCGTGGCGGGTCGAATCACATAAGGATCGCAGATCAGCGGCTTGGGCCACGAGTACTTGCGTGATGGATCGCGGATCTGACCCGAGTTTGAGTCGTTGAGGTCTCTATGCACTCCGGATCTCCAACTTCGAACAGGTTCTGCAAGAGCGAAGGCTGAAGGAATGTCTCACCACCTAGAGCTAGATACGAGTAGGCAGATAGACAGGTACCCATGGGTAACCTCTACTTGCGCAGGTCGCACACAGGTCGCAGATAGGCAGTTTAGGCATTTGCGCAGGTATTAGACAGGTACTTGCATAAATGCAACTATAATAATAATATATAATATTATAGAAATATGCTTACTTATGAATAAAATATGATTCAATACATCTCAAATAATACTATTTGAACTTAGTTTAAGATGATACAAGTAAGTTATAACTCAAAACTTGTCAAAGATCCGTAAACTCGCGAGTATTCGCAGGTTTTGACCGGTGGTGGCGGGTTTTTGATAGGTCACAGGTCTGGGGATTCTCCTGCAGGTACTCGCAGTGCAGCTATTTAAAAACCCGGGTATTAACTCGTGGCATACTCTATCACCGCCTGCATGGTAGAGACTCTATTTATGATGAGAGTACCTCTCCGCCTCACTAAAAAATGAGCTTTAAGTATGGAGATGAGTCAAGTTGAATACGCTGTGTCCTCTGCTAGCGACGCGATGCTGCTTGATATATTTCAGCTTTTTCAATTCTATTTTTCTATTTGTTTCACAGACTATTGCTGCTACTGGCCAAGATGTGCTCAATGCTGATTCATTATTTTCTTCATTTTTTTCTCATTCTCTTGTTTACAGCTAATTCTCCCTTCTTAGAAATTTTACTATTTGTCAATTTGCCGTCAGCATATGCAGCTACGTATACCTCACATGCCGGTTAGTTCAAATTTCGATTGGATGCAGTGTATGGCTTATTTTCTCTCACCTATTAACTTATTGGACAGCTGCATTAAAATAGGCAGCATCACGTTCATAGGGGTCATCATTGATTCAAGCAGTCATTTGTCCCGTTACAAACAAATAGCATTATGTGATGCATTCTCTTTTTCTTTCCTTTATCTTATGTTCAGCAATAATAATGACAGTCCTAACGTGTTTACCTCTACCACACTACAACATCACACCTAATCGTAAGCCTACTCAAAGCTAGGCTGACCTTGAGCAGGGCTTTATGGACTCATGATTGGAAGGTGATGTTATCATAAGCATTTAATATTTTCTATTATTGTTAACTTTGCTGTTCAATACTCAACTTTTAACTATTATAGATTGAGCTGATGAATAGAATTTTTATAAATAGTAATTTGACAAAAGGTCTATTTTTAATAGTATTTATAAAAAAAGTGTTATAGTTATTACTACAAAATTATCCTCTAGACATAATTTATATTTATTTAATAATATATTTATTAACAAAATATTTAGAAAATCTCACAGCTAAGCTTCTTTCTAGCCTGAGATATTTGGTACTCTAAAATGCTTCTCCATAACCTAGTACTTTTATTGCATGAGGTGAATCATTATCTTCATCATCAATCTCTTCGGCCTCCTCTTCGCTCACCTCTTCTTCTTTTGCACTGTTCTCAGCTTCCTCATTTGGTGTATCGTAATCGATGTTATAATAGTGTTCTTCATCATTCTCATCGTCTTCCTGCCATTTCACATCAATCTCAGTCTCCGTTTCCAAGGAAGGATCGTCCATAGTTTCTCGTGACCAATGTCTAAAGGCACGATTCATATCATCCTAAAATACTTACGTGCTCAATGCCCACACTCATAAAATGATGAAACATATCGCAATTCACGAACCTGATATTTATATTAGACTAAACTCAGAGAATCTGATAAACTCACATATTTATATAATATCGCTTGTAATTCATATCTTGGCGAATGCAACTTTATACATGTGTTATTTTGCAAATCGATACGAAAAGATTCATTTAGTTTAAACTAGAATATTGAGTCATTTCGAAGACTCTTCAGAATTACAATGACGCACAAAGATATAAAAGATCATCAAGACATGATCGTAGTAATATGAATGAACGGCTGCATCTTCATCAGAGGCTAACATCATGATATCCACTTTTATTTAAGGATTAATGAGATTCTGTTTTCGTCATCGAATATATGAGATGTAATTAATGTGAAAAAACTTGTAAAAGTACATCTTGTCATGCTTAATGTAAATGCTATTGCATTCTTGTGGTGTGAAAGTCTCTTCATTTTGAAGTATGTAGCCAAAACGAGTAAAGATGTGATTCATGAAATCACTATAAAAGTTCTACGATGAATACAGTGAAAATGAATATCTGGAATAAGAATACCTCACGAACTATGCATGCTGGATCATTCTACTCGAGAAAAGCAGTGATAGTCTGTTCGTTGCGCTGTGACTCCGAAATATGAGTATGCAGGGCTGGATTAATGTGTTCTCTATTCTTTGTTATTAGTCGTATACCTGTTTAACGCTGAAGTTTTTGTCATTCTGCATGTAAGGCACACAAATATTGTTGCCGTGCATTAATTTTAGTGATATGAATTTTATATCTATGTTTATTAATGCGTATCTTGTATGTGGCTTTTGGTCAACTATGCTCACATTTGCTCTATGAAAGAATCTTGAGTGCCATAAAGATTGCAGCTTATAGAATGTACTAGCTATATGCTATAGTTGTTTGTTGTACTATAGTTTCAAATCATATCAGATACGTAGCTCATAGCATGATATTTGAAGGAATTCAGGCCAAACTTGGTCTTAACGATACGATCTCTTCGCTTGAATGTTTACATACCGCCAGTACCAAATGTCGCATGCTATGACTCTCGTCGCATCTAAGCCTGAGCTCTACTACTTAAGTTTCATGCGAAGTTAGTTAGCAACTTTTGACATATAACTAATTCTATTCAAGCAGATCAAGATGAGCTATCTACGTAAAGTAATCTATTTCATATATAATAAGGGCAGTAGAGGAAGGGAGAGCGAAAATTAGTAAAGTTAATAATATACAGCATCAGATCAGACAAGATCTGGACTCATGAGAGCAGAAGAGCGCACCTAATACATAGCAGAGCTCTTAGTGCGATACACAGACTTCAGATCTGATAAATCTAACAAGAAGCTGTGTGTATCATGAGATCAAGTAATAGACAATGTCTATGATGAACTCACAGCTTTGCAGAGTCAGGAATCAAAAAAGCGATGCTCTTAGAGCTAGAGATACACTGCAAAGACTGGTAGGAAGTGAGTCCAAGGCAAAGAACTGGAGGAGCAAGGCTGCAGATTTCAAAAATGCGAAGATGATAAGAGTAAGAAGGCAAGAGAGCGACGACTCTGATGGGCCCTGAGGCTTCCTGGTAAGCTGCATCAGCTGTCAATCAACAGCATAGCCAACAGGTCATATAGACGAACTTGTCTTATATTTACAAACTTATGCCATTGAGACGTCTACACATTTTAATTACTCTACTGATGCTAGAGACTATGCACACTTTTGTTAATCACATAATCTGTCTTTAGAACCTACCCCAGAGACTCTAGCACAATACATTACAATTCATTGCTTCTGCTCCAAAATACTTGTTTGACGCAAAACACTTTTTTAAAGAATTCTATCCTCATTTTGGCGACGCTTGCGCATCAGCACTTATTCAAGTCACTATTCGAGGTATCAAGAAGGTAAGAGCAGATCCTATACCCAGAAAACCTTCGATGTAAATGCGGATTCTGGAGGTAAAGAGCATTTTCAAAGGCCTTTGCACACCCCACACCTTTCCTCCATCCTTCTTCCACCTTTCTGTATAAGGAAGTTATATCAGCTAGCTTTATTTAAGTCAAACCGAGTTAAACTGTCATCTAGTTAAAGAATTGTCTTTCTTGATCAAAGGCTCACTCCCTGCTGCTCCTACTGCAGCCTACCTCCTTTTCAGTCATTAACCTACACTTACCTAGCTTATGTTTAGTGTTGCAATAGCAACAGAAGTCACTCTCAGAATGCTCTAGAATGTATAAGCCTAATGACTAATACTTTGCTCTTTTGCCTTTTATCATCATCTTCTCTCTGAGACAAGTAAATTATTATTCCTCCAGTTTTCTTACTTAGAACTGATGCCACACCCCTCTAGAACAATGTCTGAAGCCTTCTAGCTAGTCTAAAATCAGTCCAAACAAGCTCAAAGTGTTCAATTTGTGGAAATTGCGCATTTTTATTCTCTCAGACAAGCACTACTCTCTCTACTCAGTCCTCCTGTTCAAAACGAATGGATAGAGATATTGATCCCTAAAGAGATGTATGCATAAGTAAGGAAACTATGCAGAGCTAAACTCGAACTCTAACATAAATGAAGTAATCTTAAGTTTACGAAGGTTGTTAAGTGTGGGGTTACGGTTCTAAACAAGAATACATGAATAAGTTAGACAAGCATCTAAAAATGAAATAAGTATATTATATATAATTATTTTATTGACTACTACTTCGAGCTTCTGGCAACGAACAGTTAATGAAGTATTGTCATTTTCGAATGTAGGTATGAGAGCCTGGGCATGAGGAACAATGGTACTGGTGAAGATAGCAAGTTCATTAGTAATGTTGTCGGATAAATCTGCAACCTTGGTGCAGGCTCTAATTAGAGATTGACCAGATTCAATAACATGGCGATGAAGCGCTTTTAAAGTCAGCTGCAACGATATAGAAGCAGCATTAAAAAAGATAATGAGTAAATTAATGGTTTTGAGAGTCTTGGACATAACAAAAATAAACAAGAGTAGCAAGTGATAAAAGAAAAACTAAGATGTATTCGAGTTTTTTTATATCGTTATACGAAGTTCAGAATAGAACAATAAAAGTTCATCTGCAAACTTGAATAGATATTGCAAATGATATCAGCTTAAATTATAGGAAGATGATACGCACAGTACAATCTAGCTGCAGAATAAATATATTTTGCAATTTTTGTATGACTTCTTATAAAAAAATATATATACAAATAATATGGGTAACACCATTGGCACGACAGAGCTCGCTATCTCTGGCATTACCCGCATCTCAACCTTTCGCATACAGGTTTTTTTTTTTAGTCTATTTGCTAGTCTCGTTACTTACGTCTAATCTACAGTTTTTTATCAATTTAAAGCTGTTAAAGACCTCTGAATTGTGTCATGTGCATTTATTTAGTGATGGTATAGCTGCATTATATAAATGATGCTTACATTATTTTTTTTCCTTCTCCTTTATTACAGCACTATGCCCGGCTCATCCTCGCGTCTCATCTTCAACAAGTTCATAGATGTTGTTATTGAGAGAATACTTCTGAGGAGTAAGGTGAGTCTAAGCAATCTTTAAATGATGAATTTTACTTACCATTGTTCTAAATTCTCTTACTCCTCCATTTCGTGCCGCCTTCGTACACCATTCTCTGCTACTCTAATCATCATCATCTATACCTGTTCTGTTCACCCAACTCCTACCATCATTCCTATTCTCATTCCCTTCCTTTGCTCTTGCGCTATGCACCGCCTTTGTGTCCGTCGCTGTCCTCCTCCAATCCTTCTTATTCGCGTCTGGTTCGCCCACCTATCTCCGCACGTCACCTTCGTTGTCGCGATTCCCACATCTGATAGCTCTCGCCGTCTTTTAAGACCAACTGCAGCGCACTAAATAAGTGCGAGAGCCCAAGCTTTATGCTCAGGTATTTTTCATCTATATTTTGCTTATTAGTAAAATAACAGTCACTTAAACATGTCCGACATTTGAAACATTGACGCTTGATTGAACCATACTACAGATCTGCGTCTGTTACCAGCCTGCCAGTCTTCCTCCGAGATATGAGTAGGCAGCGCGACTGGGTTGAAGAGTGTGTAACTGTTCTCTGGGGTGGGGAGGTTACCGTTTGCTGTGGCAATAATTTAGATATTTGTAGATCTTTATCAGCAGTAGTTGTTTAAAGTTTAATGATAACCACCTTTTTGATCAACATTGAAATGAAAGAAGAGCGAAGACAGGTAAAGTAAAAAAATGCCAGGAGGGAGCTCTAAGCAGATGTTTGTATGCGATAGAGCAAGGCATGAGTAGTAAGTACTTGGTGAATCCTCACCTGGCACCTGCTCACTCAGCACTTGCCACTACCTAAATAGTTCACAGGTGGCAAGTATGGCTTTGGAGAGGTAAGTATCTGGAGCAAGTATTTATCATATACTTGCCTCAATACTTATACATATTTTTAAGATTTTTAACAAATTTATTAGACTCAAATGAGCTTAACATCGTTGAAAAACGGCACTGCAGAAGAATATCTGAGATCACTAAGCTAGCCAACTATTTCGGCATTTGCCGGATAACAATGAATCCGCTCATATCTCTTTTCTGCCACTCTTACCATTACAGCACAATGTTTATGTTGTACTTGTCGACTCTAGAAAATTTTCTGGGGCTTGCCTAATATCTTATCTTTATTCTGCTTTACTTTTTTAGTGCAATTGAGCTTTGCGCTCGCTGCTGCGCTCTCAGATTCGTTCTAGGGCCATTTATGGCATCTGTTTTCGCAATAGCGCCTTCTGAACTGTGTAAGCCCTAAGAACGAGGCTGCCTGACTATTAGACAGTGAGTATTGACTCGCAGCCGCCAAAATTATTCGGCTTGAACGTGTACGCGAGCAGCTGCACCAACGACGCATAGGACATCAATAAGGACAGTCTGAAACAACAATAATGGATAGTGTAAGTGGGATAACGATGACGACGGCGACAGCAGTAATGATTTGTGATGGATTTGAGGGCTGGAGAGCATCGCAGACACATTCAGCTTCAGAGATGTATATTTAATCATTTCATTTTCTTTTCTCATTTGTATTGCATAATCAGGCGTCACTTGCCTTGTGCCGGACATCCATTCAACATCTTCTTATGCGCAATGTGCAATGTCTCCTCATGCCCGACATCTGCTCGCGACCAGTCCTCGCCGTCACCACTTCCATGCCTCCATATACTGATGTTCGGTTCCTTCTCTATTGTTATATAACGACAGAGTGGGCTCGACTTAGGCATCATCATCATGCACATTAATGGATTCTACGCAATTGCTCAGGACTCATTAGCAAGCATGAAAAATCTCAGCCAAAGGGATGAATTTGAAACAAATACTTATCTTATTTATAGGCAAGTATTTCATCTATAAGTTAAATACTCGCAGATGGTAAGTATTGTCGAGGGTGGTAGGTATGATTTTTGCGGCACGAATACTTGCCTCTTAGGTGGCAGATGCACTCAGGTCGACACTCTCTTGCTCTAGTACACGATGACGATAGCTAATATTTAACGAGTTCAACAGATGAGGTATAATCCGACCATACTTAAGTGAGTGGAAATTTTCATTCCAGACAAGTCGAGGGGGATGTGCAAAACAAGATAGGCAAAGAGGGTGGAGGTTGGTTGTCACTTCAGCATACTGAAGAAATAAATCGTTGAGCTACTATCCTGTGAATGCTTAGATATCCTAAAATGTTAACCAATAAGCATTGCGGCAGTTGACATAATAAGAACTATCACCAGCGACTATAGGAAGACAACAACCCTTCCCTTCACGCCACAACGCACTCACTGTTTTGGTTGTGTCGCAAAAGGAGGGGGAAAGGAAAACGACTTAAAAGCGGCAACCTTTGCCAGAGAAAGAGTGGCCAGACGGCGCGCTTTGTGGCATATACTTCGAGCCAGTAAAGCCGGCCTTGTTCTATCATATTAGTTTTGAGATAGGAAAGAGGGTAAGTAAGCTCACCTAACATACATTATTCTCTTGCTATCGGTCAACGTTAAAGTTCGCGAACGTAGCATCAGTAGAGATTAATAGATTCCAGCAAAAGGCAGATTGCTTCATAGAAAATGGGGTCGGTGCTGACACACACAATACTGTCATGAATGGTAAGCTGAATTAGCATTAAATATAAGCACGTCGGTGTTATATAGATGAACTGGGCAAACGTGAAATACAAAGTAAGTAAGAGCTCACGAAAAATATATACTTAACACACCTTAAAGATATTCATACAGGAATTACAAGTTGTCATCGAGAGGAGCGAAGCAGATAAAAATGCAGCGATAAAGGTCTCTCACTCTACATCAGGTTAACCCACGATTGAAAGATCAAAAGTATATTAACTAGTCTGTTATATAATTATGTAATTAAATCTGATTTAGTGCCACTTCTTCTTCACCAGCACTTGCGAACTCTCACTGACCTTGCGCTTGAGTGACCGAGATATGGGAAGAATAAGTTTAATGAGTTTATGTTTTTTTGCCAAGGATTGTATAGGCTAGTCTGCCTTTCTTTTCCTCTCCCTCGCAGTCAGCCTAGAAACTGAAGGTATAGCAATCTTCAGCTTAACTGCTGTCAGGACATTTAATGACCACTGTAATGTCTGAAAAAAAGACGTATCTACCGCCTCCTCTATGTCTACAGTTAATTTCAACTTCTGGACCTTACGTCAAATGTCAATGAGCTGGACTGACACTGAGAGTTTATCAGCATTCGTGCGAATAGCCAAAAGCTGCAGAATCTTTTGTTAACATATTTCAGCTTGGTGGTTCGAAGTAAAAGCGGGTTCCAAGGATAAGGAGCGTTTTCAGAGGCTTTTGCCCTCCTACACCTTCTCTAAATGCATGCTGACTTTGTCAGCATGTTCTTTTCATGTAGTCATGCTCACTACACTCTAACACTAGTAGCCAAGCTCGCTACAGTCTTACTTCTCCAAAGTTCTCAACTTTGCTCCAGCAGACTTCGCTTTGCTGACGCTTTCACAGCCTATTTCCTAGGTCTATTCATAGTGTAATAGGTGCTTTAAAGCATGCCCAATCCAATGGTCGCAATCCAATTGGTGTATAACTCGCTGAGAGATTCAATAAGTTCGCATTTCGCATAATTGAGCTTTTAATGGTTTTCATTTTCCTGTGGCCTGTACACAAGGCCTAACACAGGTAGCTGTTATGCAATAGGTACTCTCAAATGCGAGGAATCCAACGCTTCTATCTGCGCCCAAATCCGTTTACAACTCGTCGAGATATTCACTATTTTGTACAAAGTGCTCAACTCGCTGAGAGCAGATTCCGCTTTGGTGTGAGCTTCGCCACGCCCCTACCCCATCGTGTTGGGTGTCATCTTGAGCGAATTCTTGCCAGCTTTCCAACACTTCTATCCGCGAGTAAACCGGTTGCGATTTGGGCGCGCTGCGCCCTTATCAGTGACACGTCACCAACTCTTTGATTTGAGACTTCACTGTTTTGGATCCTCCTACCGCTATAGCTTGATCCGGAGTGCTTCGGAAATGTTCTAGACAGATTCTACGATAGAATCGGCTGATTTCCACTCCAAGAAGCAAGTCTTTAACAGCTGTAATGCTTCTCTTAACAGCTTCGGAGTTTTGAGACCCCCTTTGATGGACACCTGGCCTGTTGGCTGTGCTGTTGATTAACAGCTGATGCAGCTTACCAGGGAGCCCCAGGGCCCATCAGAGTCGTCGCTCTCTTGCCCTCTTACTCTCATCATCTTCGCATTTTTGAGGTCTGCAGCCTTGCTCCTCCAGTTCTTTGCCCGGCCTCATCAATTCAGCGTATCGTAAAGTGCCTTACAGTACATGGAATGTAGATAATACATGAAATATAATTACTATGGGAGAGGTGGTTGGGGACGCAAAAAAGCGAAGCTAACTGTGACCAGATAACACAGGTTAGCAGAGATGGCAGTGAGACAGTGCAGAGAGCACACCTGTGACCAGATAGCCCACAGAGATGTCCTTAATAAGGAGTCCTTGAAAAGGAATGGGTATCTGGGCACGGAAGCCATCAGAATTGAATAGCTGGGTATGAGACATAAGCACATACTGGGAGCAGGGGCAGGATTTGCGAGTTTGGGGTGTAGCAAATGGTGGCAATAGGCTCCTAGTGGGTCTATTCATCAGCCCTGAGCAAGAGGACTGAGTAGAGAGAGTAGTGCTTGCCTGGGAGAGCAAAAGTGTGCAATTCCCACAAATTGGGCACTTTGGGCCTGTCTGGACTGGTTTTGGGCTGGCTAGGGGGCTTCAGACAGTGCTCTAGAGGGGTGTGGCATCAGTCCTGAGCAAGAGGACTGGAGGGATAATAATCTGCTTGCCTCAGAGAGAAGATGATGGTAAAAGGCAAAGGAGCAGAGTATTAGTCATCAAGCTTACACATCCTAGAGCACCCTGGGAGTGGCCTCTGTTGCTACTGCAACACCAAACACAGGCTAGGTAAGTGTAGGTTAATGACTGGAAGGGAGGTAGGCTGCAGTGGAAGCAGCAGAGAGTGAGTCTTTGATCAAATAAGGCAATTCTTTGACCAGATGACGGTTTGACTCGGTTTGACTCAAATAAAGCTAGCTGATTTAACTTCCTTATGCAGGAAGGTGGGAGAAGGATGGAGGAGAGGTGTGGGGCATGCAGAAGCCTCGGAAAACGCTCCCTACCCCCGGAATCCGCATTTACATCGACCTATGCTTTTAGTTCACACAGAGTTAGGCCAAAACGGACCCCAAGGGGCCTCATCAATTCAGCGTATCGTAAAGTGCCTACTATGCTATGTATGGTGTAGTGGAGGGGTGGCTAGGAGGTGAAGAAAGATGTTTACGAGACGCGAGATGAGGGAAGGAAAAAGAGGTTTTCAATAAGATGATTTATTTTGAGCTGCTAATTGCTGAGCGGCACGGACTGCTGGGTGATCGCGTATATAGATCTTCCAAGCAGATGACGACCAACGACCTAAGGCTTGAAGAATGGACTCAGAAAGTCCCAGAGATGCATAGAATGTTATACTTCCAGAACGAACTGAATGTCCGCCAAACTCTCTCAAAGAATTTGGATTCAAACCAAGATCTAGTTGGAACCATGCCATCTTCACGTATGAAGAGTGCCGCTCAAGCACCATGCAGCTTGTCTCTGCGGGAGACATACTGCTTCAGAAGAGCGATAGGATCAGCTTCTTTCTGAGTAGTAAACAGTATATCAGTGCCCCGATAGAATGGATCACTTTTATGATAAGGCAAGCGATAGCCAGCATACCCAGGCTCGAATTTGAGACTGGATCGCTTGATGATCTTCCTCCAGTCACGAAGCTTCTTCTGATTAGGCTGCACCAGTTCTCCCATCCGGTGAATAGCATAGAATGCACATGATATGATGGTAGCAAACAGAAGATCATCGTACTTCTGAGTCTGGTGTGCAGCAAGTACAAAGAGTTGAAGATGGTGAATGCGTAGAGGAGGTTTCCTGTGTATAGGATCCGCTCTCACCTTCTTGGCACCCCGGATAGTGGCTTGGACAAGTGCTGATGCACGAGCGTCACCAAAATGAGGATAGAACTCTTTGAGAAAGTGTTTTGCACCAGACAAGTATTTTGGAGCAGAAGCAATGAATTGGGATGTGTACGCAATGTATCGTGCTAGAGTCTTTGGGGTAGGTTCTAAAGACAGCTTGTGTGATTTACAAAAGTGTGCGTAGTCTCTAGCACCAGTAGAGTAATTAAGACGCGTAGACGTCTCAATGGCATGGGCCTGCAAGTATAAGACAAGTTCGTCTAGCTTCTGCAAGTCCATGGTTGGGCGAGGGGGACGAGTGCGCTTCCCCTCACCCAGAGCCTCTAAAAGCACTCTCTCCATCGCGCCGGCAGGAGCTCTCGAGGTGGCTCCATAGTGCAGACGCGGTAGGAGGGAAACTGCCTCTGAAAGTCAGAGAACAGCAAGCGGGACAACATGTCTGCCATCACGTTGTCGACCCCGCGGATGTGCCTCACACGTACGTCAATGCCTGTACGTATGATGATGTCTGCAATAGCAAGAAGGATAGCATTGTGACTTGACTGTGAAGCAGCCAAGGTATCGAACACTGAAACAGAGTCGAGACTGTCAGAATGGATTAACAGTCTACGAGGCGGAGTAGGGTGAGACGCAGCATCATGGACAGCGCAAAAGATAGCAAGTAGTTCTCTGAAGAAGGTATCAACTCCAGTAGTGGTTCGGAGTTGGTAGCTAAAGCCATTCCCAGCGTATACAAAGGAAAGGCCCAGATTACTCACATCTGTCCAATAGATCATATCAGCCTCTGCGTCGTCCCAGGCCTGCGCATCAACGA
>QLPD01000879.1:0-26301 GCA_003314085.1 Hymenopellis raphanipes | reverse complement strand
GAAGGCTTTTGAGAATTTTATCAAGTCGAGAAGTCTACGCGATCCACGGACTATCACAGTGGAGGGTCGTTCACTGGATATGCATGCCCTCCATTCCGTGGTCTTTCAGGAAGGCGGATACCAGGGCGTGTCTCATTGGGATCTTTGGTCCGTCATCGCCGGACGTGTCGGCTTTGTGCAGTTCCCTGGAAATGGCGTGGATCCTCCCAAGTCTGGTCCTGCGACGGCGCATCAGATAGAACAGATTTACAAGGAGTTCATCTTGCCGTTCGACAATGCCTATATCACGACGGTGCTCGAGCAGAAGCGGAAGTATCAGGCGACGATGGGTGCCAACCAGCTCAATCATGGGCCCACCGGTCAGCCACGTCCCATGCCCAATTCCCACCAAATGCAGATGACCACGTCATACGTTGACCAGCCTGTCGAGCAACTCCGCGCGAATGGTGTCAACGAGGGCATTATCAACTTCATAGAGACGAATCGCGCTCATTTGCGGCGTACTGCTATGGAACAGACCAACTTTCGCAGTTCGCTTCATGGTACCCCCAACGCCGCCGCCCAGCATGTTCCCAATGGAATGCCTCCCAACCGCCCCTTCTCAGCTTCCCCTCTTCAAAATGGCAATCCTATGATGCATCCCAACCAAGCAGCAACGAATCTAACGTTCGTACCTGGTGGGATGTCGAATGCCGTCCATGATGGCATGAACCAAGAACACCGACCTACTGTTAATCCGCAACAGTCGAAAGTCGTGATGCAGCAGTTCGTGCGCTCGAATCAGGAGCAGCTACAGCGGGTCACTAACATGCTTAATACCATGAAGAACGATTTCATCCAAAATCGTAAGTCCTTTTCTTTGTACTGTAATTAATCTCCCCGCTGACCTCAGGCTAGGTATGCACAATCTTCCTCCCGTGCCAGTTCCTCTGGAGCAACGCATGGAGTACAACAACGTAGTCGAGCAGTTATTCCGTTCTGCTGCGGATCTGGATGCGAAGCTCCCTATGTTGTTCCTCTTCCTCAAGAACGAGGCGTGGATTCGCAAAGTGGCCATCATCGTGAGCTTCCCTTGTCTTTACCTGTTTCCGATTCTCATCTTTCGCCAAGATTGTTACCGTTCAGCAGCAGCGTCAATTTCTGTCTTCTTCGAACCCACGCTTCATAGTTAGCCTGGACAATCTCCGTCATATGTTAGCCGAGGTTCAAAAGGCTCACGAAGGGTTCAGCAATACGATACAGATGGTGGCAAACCAGAACATGAATGCAGCCACCCTCGCGCAAATTCAGTCTCAACAACCCCCTTCGCTCCAACAAATTTCGACCCCGCAACTTCATTCATCAATACCTCAACAACGACCCGCTACTCTCCCCGCACCATCTCCTAGTAATAAACGTCCCCGCGAAGAGGATGCACCACCTGCGACCGCACCTAGTGCGACACCACCGTTTATGAATGGCGTCGCGAACGAACCATCATCACCAAAAAGGTTGAAGACCGATTGGGAAGGACCTTGGAACGAAACGCTCAAGCAGCGTGAGGAACAGACGACTAAAGTGGAAACTGAGGAGGACACTAGCGTTTTCCTGGAGCAAATGACTGAGCTCATCAAGATGGTCGGTGATGAAGGCCAGGGGGCACTATCGTCTAACATTTCCGACACTTTGGACAAAATATTTAAAGGATATGGTGCTGTGCCCGATGGTTCCACGTCTCTAGGCGAGGGAAGTAGCTCTAGAGCACGACCGTCTTCACCGCCTATTCCCTCCGTTGACGAGTTCGAGTTTTTCGACTTTTCCTCATTCGAGACCGAGGCGGTCGTTGATGAAGACGAGACAGGATCATGGGCTGCGACGCCTGATCTAGTTGCTTCGTCATCGACGAATTCCACTCCTGAATCTGCCTCGGAGGCAGATGGGACGTATCACGCGCTCACTTTCTCAGATCTCAAAACGGAGGAACCAGCGGATCCTCGTCGGCTCGGTATGATGAAGGAGGTGGGCGGGGGAGAGTCGGCGTATCATCAGTCGACGGAGTGGAAGTGGGATGGTCCTATGTCCACACTGGATCAGCCATGGTCTACATTTAATTCCTCGTAGTATATGGTTGGGTGTTTTATCTCTGAATGGCTTGCACTTTTTATGCTACTGTTTATATTCCTGTATCTCCTCTATTCTTTTCATCGCTACATTGTCTTCTTGATTATTGCGTGCTCTGTGTATTGCTTGCTCTGTGTATTGTTATGTGTTGTTTTACCTCGCTGTCGACGCCTTCTGAACTTCATAACCGGTTGGGCTACATGTCTTAGATAGGTCGTTTAATATGGATCTGATATGGATTGGGCCAGAAGGGAGACTCTGATACACGGAAAGCCACTGTGAACCTATCCTTGCGTCTATATCATCGACTTTGAGTGCGCGCTCAAACTAGGACCACATTGCGCTGAAGCCGACGGTGTGAGACCAGCCGATGCCCTCATGTGGCAGTTTGGTAACTGGTCGGCCGTTATGCCATTTCTCGGTTTGTGCGGCGCGACTATTCAAATGAACGCCGCAGCCTTCCTCAGAGCCAATATTCAGCCGTCGATGACATTCTGCGAGAAATGGCATCAGATAATCCTTCTTGAATCTCCTCTCATGATGCGCATGAATGACTAGGGACAGAGTTGGGTAAAATGCCGCCAAATAGGCCGCTGATTCAACGAAGACGTATCAAGATTCAATTGTGGAATAATAATTGTCAAGCATACATGGGGCAGTGTTTCAATAACAACACTCTTCACACCATAGACGCGAGTGCGCCCGCCATGAGAGTCTGGGATTCCATGAACATATTCAGTGTTCCCCGCCAGCTACAAAAAACAAACAGGATGCACCATCAAAGTATCACAAGATTTTTCAAGAAGAGAGAGTAATCATATATGTGTAGCTCAAGTCTCGAAATTGGTACATAGGATCGAATCATAGTTGTGGTCACCGGCCCATCATACACTCAGATCCACCTCATTGAAACCTTCCTGCTGACTGAAAGTGACCCCAACGACCCGAAAGTCGCAGATCCTCTCACGCGCAATAGGGGTGCCAACTCCAACCTCATCGCTAAATTCCTCAGCTGAACACATGGCGAGATCTTGCAGCCGAACCAAGGTATTCACAGCTGCACAAGCCAGGTTTCGGACACGAAAAGCAGAGCCGCCAACGATACAATAAAACACATCACCGCCCTCTCCCTCGACCAATCTATCGACGATCCGGAGCATCATACCAAAGTCTTTACTGTGAGCGGGCGCCAGAGAAGTATGCAAGAGGACGAGCCGCCCGTCCGACAGCACGATCATCGCATCTACGGGAGCAAAGTCTGACAACAGCGGCGGGCGGAGGTACAGGGGACGTTGCCCTGTCTGCAGATTGGTGAAAGCATTGCGGAGCTCGAGGGTTGCAGCCACCACGCCACCGCCAAAAACGCCTGGAAGTGGCGTACCGCACGAGAGGGCGCGGTGCATTAGCCCTTCAACAATCTTGCCGGCCACTCGTCGCGTCGAAGGGATGTCAAATCCTCGGGACAGATGCAGTTCTGACATCCAATTCTCCGCAATCTCGAAAGTCAGTTCAGCAACTGCGGGTGTGAGGAATTGGGCGTAGAACGTCTCCCGTCCACCATCGTCTTTGGCTGGCATGATGAGGAAAATGGTGTGGAAAGTGCCGGGGTGTGCATCGATAGTGAATGGGTTGGCAGAGAGGGCGAGGCGGATGTCGTTGCTCATGTCCTGCTCTGTTGGAGGAGCCCCGTAGAAGAGATCGTGCGCGACGGGGCCGTACCAGGTCATTCTGGCTATCACGTCGTGGTGAAGATTACCGAGTATGTCCCTGTGTTTGTCGAGGTCAGTACGGGTATGAACAGCAACAGGAAACGCACGCTGCGGCCATGATTTCTCTCGCGCTCCATGGTTTCATGAACCAGCGCGTGCAGGGCCTGAAGTGCTTCTTGAAGTAGCGCCAGCGCCTGTCGTGTGGGGGCGACATCCATATCACACATGGAGAGAGATTGTACGTGGTGCTGGGCATCGCGTCTTGATCCATGTCGATGAGGACCCAGCTGTCCATGAGAGCGCGTTGAAATTCGGAAGAGACTGGGACGAATGTCGGGTCGAGGAGGCGCTGCACTCCGTGGCTGTCGAAGTAGAATGTGGAGTCGTCTTGCACCCAGAACACCGACTTTCCCAAGCCGAGGAGGTACAATAGGAAATATACCGCGCCGAACGACTTGCCTATGCCGGGCTGACCGGTGACGAAGGTTCGGGAGAGACGGTGAGACTCGGACAGGGCGTACTCGATGAACTCCTTGTATTCGTCCCGCACAATGAACGTGGCCTTTTTCTGGTGGATGGTTACCGCCGCGCTAAGCCGCTTAAACGCCCGAAGCCATGGCTGTTTGGAAAGGTCGATGTATCGGACGTCGTTGTCAGCGGGTTCACCAATGGGTTCGCTCATAAAGGCGTCGTCGTCGTTGACGGTGAGCCACTGCTCGTCGAGTGCATAACTCTGGATGATTTCGGTGAGACGCACAGGCTCGATGATCTCAGACAAGGGAGAGTCGGGCCACATCAATACACGGGCGGCTTCAAAGCTTTTGTCGTATTCACAACCGGGAAGTGGTGAGCGCGGGCGCTTGTCCATGGCTCGGGGTCCATTGGCATGAGTGTTTGTGGCAGACCCAGATGACCACGTGGTTGCCGCCTTCATCCAGTCTCCAGCGCTCATGGAGGTGCTGGGCGAGGGCGTTCGCGAACCGTGATGAGGGGAACGAAGACCAGTTGGGATGAAAATTTCGGCCCAGAGACGAGGAAGCACCCGAAAGCGGTGTCAGCGCTGAAGTTTTGACGTTGATAGGAGCAACCATACACAGCACTAGTACCAATGGTTTTAGAGGTCCCTTCGGAGGCGCCTGATACATGCTGCCGGGTATATTTCTCCGCGACATTCAGCGGAGAGAATTTTGAAGTAAACGGGTTCATCAACACGCCTTCCATGGGCATGAGGACGTTGTTTCTTGCCTGCGTCGGCAACCGTGGCGCCTCTGTCTGTATGGTTCTCATGCCGATTTTCAAGTTGCTTCCCCCCGTCCACAACCAGGCTAGTCGCTTCAACGGCGTGGTGTTTGACTGTATAAACACTGAATCCATGTTTCTAACGACAGATAAAAAATGACCACAACAAGGAGAAATTGAGATGGACATACATGGGTGGCTATGGAGCAAGCCTTGAGACAGGTTGACGCGTCCACCGCAACGATCCACTCTAGCAATGGTTTCCACGAGTGTCCGGTGCATTGAGAGTACAAAATGCAATTCCTGGGGGGTGACGAAGGCTATGAGGAGAGTGCGTTTTTTGTAGTGGGCAGCGGGTATGATGGTCCCAAGGTGGGCGGTGCCATCGACGTGATCGTCACCGCAGTTGTCAGTTCGAGAGAGAAGATAGCTCAAAAGTTCAAGGTATAATGTAGTTTTATCTTGCACTGAATGAGCATAAACAATCAAAAGCCCGAATGACTACAACACACTTTCTTGCCCTAGCCAAAAGCTGACTGTCGTGATTCACAGACGTCGTCGACGCGTCCCTCGCATGCAATAAGGCCAAGGTTTCCAGTCAGTAAGGCGCATGTCATCGTGGCGAGAGGACAAGGAAAAGTAACACAGCCACATGCCTACCTTTGCTCTCTACCACCATGCCGCCGACAGAATCGACACCTAAATCAGAGCAGGTGCGTATCCCAATTCTACACTCGTACAATGAACAACCTAATTCTGATCCCAGCCATTAGGCCTCAGGATCACAGTTACTGCCGCAGGACCCTCGCCTTTTCTCATTGTTGATATTTTCTCGGCTGCTTCGATATTCCTTACGCAAGAGACAATTTTTCACGCCAACACTAGTTTACCTCCTTGATATCCAGCGCCATTCCCTCTCAGACGCGTGAATGCACCCTTACCGTCGTGCGTACATCTCTAGGAAGCGAGCCGCGGCATTCAACAAATCGCCCATGCGACGCGATGACTGAACCAGATGGCGTGGATGAAATCTGGCTTTCTTTCCGAAAGGTATGTCTACTATTTTGCGCATGCCAGCCTCACTGAGAACGCCTGTTGCAGCCTTTTGTACGGAAAACTACCTCTACGTTCCAGGCGCCTGTTTTGCACGAAAACCCGCGTTTCCTGGGATAGAAACCTACAGAAACCACAAGCTTTTGTTTCACCAACGACATGGGTACGAATTCATCGCGGTTGTCGAGGCAACTCTAAGCAACCCACGTCCGCGATGCCATTCGGAGACGATATGAGTGCGCACTGGATGATAGAGCGTAGAAGGATGGGCGACGGAAATGAAGTTGTCGCTAGAGAGATCAATACGGATAGGCTGTTGAGGTATGTTTTTACTTTCTCATTTGATTGTCGCTCAACTCATGGGGTCGACGACTAGACTGCCGACGGCTCGAGCGCAATACCGACTGTGCCAAGGTCGCAATATTTCGATTTAGCATGATGTGGCGCTGGAGTAAGAGGATCACAGTCATGGAAAAATGGACTTCTGGCCTGGGCGAAGCGTTAGCCAGAGCTAACATGTCGAAACGTATCTGCCGCGTCGCCTCCGCTGCGCCTGGAACCGACACCATTTCATTCCCATTTACCCAAGGACGGTCTCGCAAAGCCTGGGAGGAACCGATTTCGGAAATGTCTTTTACATCTCGAATAGATCAATCCAAATTGTCCAAATGGACATTTGGCGTACGAGCTCTAGTAAAGGCCTCTGTTGTACCTGTCGAACCGCTTACAGTCGGGGTATCATCTCGTTGTATGGTCGAACGCTGATGCAAACCTATTTGTGTAAGGTGTCCCACAGTCGTTCAACCTTGTTACCTTGGTTTGATCGTTATCCAGAAACCCTCTGCCACTCCGCCTCTGTACCCCCTCGCGCCCGTTCCACGAGAGCTTTAGGTCCAACCTGTACGTCTTTTGGTGACTTCGAACAATTCGACCCTCACGATGGCATCAGAGAACACTCTTCGCAGCGGCGGCGCTATACCGCCCCTTCTTCGACGTCCGTAGTGGAATCGTTGTCCTTCTGTGAGAAATGCTTCGGAGAGGTTGTCCACGAAACAATTGTCCGCTCTGTCGCCTCCTTCGTAGCAATACGCCGTAGAGGTGTTTGGAGTGCCACCTCCTTACCGTCGTTGTCGCGTCGCTACGCTTCGCCTCAAGTTCGGTCATCTATTCAATTAACTGTTCCTTGGTGTTGGACAGATAATCGAGTCTACTTGACAGATCATCGCTAGATGCGAGTAGGTACGTTTGTATCGTACTCCTTCGTTTGTGTGTTAACGGCGGCGGATGAGCAGTCATATAACAGCTGCAGTTAGCTGTTGCCGCGCCTGTTATGAGGGTACGAAAACCACATGCCGGATGGGAACGAGAGTATATGCTGCATGCTCATCTTCCCGCCATCGGTACCTGGTGAGGTGGTGGTTTTAAATAGAACCGCGTCTTTGTACGTTTCATGGTTTCCCGGCAGTCTACTCATTCCGATGATGACTGCGATAATGAGTATAAAGGATTATGCCTGGCACTGCTCGCTCCTCGTTAGCTCGCTACTATGTCCTCCGTCGCACAAGAGCTTTACATGTCGGATGAAGATGTGATGAATACTATCTCTGCTGACCTTAACTACTGGATTATTGTGATTTTCACCTATGGTCTCTATACAATGATTTTTATATCTACTCTACACCAAATAGGTACAGATTGGAATCTTCACCATGTTACCCAAGCTGATTGCTTTATGTAGGTGCTCGTAGTAAACAGTCTACCCACTGTGTTGCTCTGACTGTTATCCTCTGTGTGATATGGGCATTGGCCATAGTGTTCATGGGAATATCCTGGAATGGCATGGTTTCCACCTATGTTACTCATGGACAGTCCCGGAACTCTATCCAAGCCTTTATTCAAGCCTACGGAGACGAGAACTGGCCTCTGAAGCGACGGATTCTTGCTGCTATTTCTAGGACAACAGTTGCACTTAATGCAATCCTTGCAGAGCTGATCAATGTAAGCAACAGATTTCTCGTGCAGATTGTCGACGTCCAGCTGATGAATTGATACTAGATATGGAGATGCTGGGAACTCTATCATCGGAACTGGATTGTCGGAGGCCTCCCGCTGCTTGGCGTGCTCTGTGGATTGGGTGAGTGTTTTCTTACATGGTTTACTTACTCATGTCACGGACAGTTAGCCATATCCTCAATATGATTATATCGTATTCAACGGAACAGCCCACATTTGTTTCGCGCAGCCAAATAACCTGGAGCATCGTGTACTACACCATCACAGCGTTCACGAACATCCTCACGACGTCTCTAATCATATTCCGGATCCTCTCGGTTGGGGGATTAAGGAGTGCTCGGACGTACCATGGTCTGCTGGAGATCCTCGTTGAATCTGCTTTTCTCTTCTCAGCGACATACATCGTCTACCTCGTGCTCTTTGTCGTGAATTGCTATAGATCGCATTGAATTGGTATGTTCAGGGATTCCTCAATGCTGTTACGGTGAACCAGAGTCTCTCCACCGGATGGACGCAGCTGAAATTGGGGCTACGCAGGCTCTTGCGCCTACGATGATCATTGGCCGTGTTGTGTCGGGTGGAACGCGTCCGAACGACTCGTGGACGCGTCCTTCTCTTCCGCATATGCGGTCTACGATGCGGGATATGACGGAGAGTATACGGTTTAGCAGTTTTTTGTCCTGCGCGTACGCTAGGCACTGTTGGTGAAATCGAAGAAGGTTCGGCTTTAGTGGCGAGAGGTGTGGGTTATTCAGTGGCTGAGATTGGTGTTGGGCATCGAGGTGGGGCAGCTGCTGCTTGAAGAGTGTTTTCTTCGCATCCATAATGATATGGTGTACTTACTGCAGTATTAATGGTGCCATGGAGATAGAATAATGTTTACCGTTGCCTCAAGGTTAGGGTTACCTGCTTTCCTTTCTGACTACCATCATCATTGTGCACCAAAGACTGCCATGTCTTCACGTCCAGCGCTCTCGTGGTCGTACTAGCAGCGTCAGAAGGATTCTTCTAGTATACGCATTTCCTGCTTCTCAGAACTCGCATTTTCGCCGATACTAGTGCAGGAAAGCATGGACGCGTCAGGCTCGCTCGATCGCAGTAATGTATGTTCATTTTATTCTCTCCTTGTTGTTTTAATCATTTAGCCTTCGTTAGGACAATGTAACCCAACGAAACGCCGTGCTCATATGAGCGGAGGACGGAGGAAAGAGCCGCGCAGACGGAGCCGACTCGAGTCTTTGCCAAGGAGTATCGCACACGCTGGAGGGAAGGCGTGCTGGCAAACCCGTTCGCTTCAAGATGCTCTGCGCCGCCTATTCTCATGGAGACAATCTAGCCAAGCGAAGGGACCTCTGCAATCGTTGGTCTGTATGGTACATCCTCTTACCCTCAACCCTTCGATACTGACACCGCTTTCCAGCCACTTCCTCCTCTCCAAGTCGAATACCATCTCAGCCTCGGTTCCCTTCTCGCGGTTTGTGATACCCGATTCTGTGCGCATCGCTTTCCATATGAACCCGTACCCTTCGATCTACCTCTGTTTTGCCTCGCTGCGTGTTAACCTCTATGACAGTTCGGTATTTATCACTGGTAAATCGATTCGGGGTCGTAGAGATTCTCTCAGCCTGGAGGCTGCATGATCAGGAAGCAATTGATCAAATTGGGGAATGTCCTGTGTCCTCGCTGCGGAATGGTGAGTATCCTGGTTTTGAATGACTTTATCATGTTGAATTTCAACTCTAGGACCTTGTCAACCTGAATCGTCATCGATGCGCTGAGTACCGGGAGTAGTAAGGAGAGAACGTCCTGCCATGGGTCTGCGCACGGCCTTGGATCGAATTTCTGTCAATGCTAAAAATTGAGAGTAAGGCCACAGGCGGCGTTGCGGCCGTCGTTGAAACATGGTATGATTCTGATAATTCTTTGTCCTCGTCTACCCATTCCAATTCGTGAACCCTAGCACAACCTCAGCGTGCTGCTATGTGGCGTCGCCATTGCCCCTGCTAGTCACCCTTGACCAATGCTGGTCCGGTTAGGAATCTTCAGCGACTTTTCTTGCAGGACTCAAATAGGTCATTCACAGCGCTCGTCTCGATTTGTCTCTCATTGTTGACTCATGTCTACTTGAGCTCGGACTCCGACAAGACTGCGGCTATACCACCGTCACGTAGTTCGACGGCGACCTTCCCCACCTGTTACCACTTCATTGTCTTGACGCATCGGGGTCACGCGAAAGCGTGATATATTGGCAGGGCGAGCATGCCCATTTGACTAGCGACAGTCTCAGCTACTCGGGCAGTACACGTTTTACATGTCCTTGTGCTAGTTTTCGGTTGCACCATAACGGTGAGATTTCCGGGGTTCTATTTGACTTTGGATGACAGCAAAGATTCCTTAGTATTTTCTCGTTGGCGCTTCCTGTCAACGCCGACAGAACACTCGATAACCATTTACGCGACCTTCCCTCCTGCTCTCGCGACCTGTGAGGCCGCAGAAAACTCGAACCACATCTGCTCTCTTGTTCTCGTTGACGGAGGTATATTTCTACCCTGTATTCGCGTTCCAATACTAATGGCTTTGATTGTAGATCTGGCTGACATTAGCCTCGAGGTCCACATCTGTTTCGTGGGGTTTTCGCGATGCCGCAGCCTACGTTCTGTTCCCAGACGGAGTCGAAGCCGTCCATGAAGTCGTATCACACTCTTGATGAACTTGTGTTAATCGCTCAACTGCTTTCGTGTTGAACAGATCGAGTTCACCGGTTGGCTAGATCATGGGGTTTGCTGTGTTTTACAGTCGCCGGCGAACGCGTACGTTCTTCTATGTGAACTACACTTCGCCTCTGATTATCACGCAGATATGTAGCTCCAAACTATTGTATTTCGTTCGCGATGAACTCGAATCTGTTACGGCTCAGAACTGTTCTGTAGATCATCGTACAACAACAGCGACCAACATCTTGTTGACCGAATCGACATCGCGCCTTCGTGTTCCGTTATTGAGGGGCAGTATTCTATGGCAATCTTCATCACCACACCCAGGGAACCTTCAATTCGACTCATGGACAGTTTGGAGATCTCGCGGATGCGGTTACAGTATCTGCTAGTCTCTCGCCGGCATTCGTCTTCCGCATTGAGGTGCGGTCCCCGGGGATGTGGGTAGCCGTTCATCATTCTCATCCGTGGATTCGCGGCGTCGAGACGTCAATGTCTTTTTATCGCCTGCATGCTTTGAAGGGAGCTCGTGGTCAAGTCATGTCCTGCCCTCGGTGAGTATCTTGGTTTGGCATAAATCCTACCAAGTTGAATGTTAACTGCAGAACCTTTTCAGCCTCGAATTTGTTAGATAATTTTACTGTGAGTACCGGGCGTCTTGCCGGGGATTTACAGGCGGTCCTCGAACAAAGTTATCTTGATGGCATGGAAAGCGGCACTGGTAGCGTCGTCAAGACAAGGTATGTTCTCTCTAACGCCATTGCCCTTGTTTACTTATGGCTGCCCATCGCACCTGCAGTGCATCTATTCACCTACTGGGCTAGGAATAGCGGCGTTGAGTTTGGGAAGCCCTCCCAATTCTGTTTAAGAAAGCAGTTGTACTCATGGTAATCCGCTTCGCTTACAGACTTTGTCATCTTCGAATACAGGTTTCATGACTGTTACTCACGCGACGATGATACTTACATGCGTTAGTCCGCAATTATAATACCTACATGTCGTGTGCTAGTTTGCTAGTGTTGGTATCTACCAAGTATTCAAAAACCATCTTCTTCGGTGTCTTCCAAGGTGAGAATTCTGCAAAGAGTGGTGTTCTGTCCTCGTCGGGCAAGTTCGCCTCTTTTCAACGTCCTGCTTACTACGAGGTGTTTCATGGTTCGAACGGTTTAAACGCGTGGTGCCATCAGGCTGGGGTGACATCCTCAGAGAAGATTTTAGTGGTATCCAGTTTTGAAGCCATGAGAGGAAAGTGCAGATCCAAGGGAACAAATCGTATTGACAGGGCATGGCATATGCACAAGTGGACCTATAATAGCAATGAAACTATGTTGGCCATCGCGCCGGAGCTTCAGAGACAAGCTCGTTTTCCTCCACCTTTTTTCAACGCGTTTGGCCACTAGGGAGAGCGATGAGTTGACTATCACATTGACTCTGTATCCGCTCACCCGCATAGGTCCATTCATAGTCAGACAACCGACAGCGCTCTCAGGACGTGCTAGACGTGAAAGGTGCGAGCTTCGGGTTTGCATTAAAGACCGTCAGAGCATACAAGTTACACCGCGAGTGTAGCTCACCGCTCATTCAATAGCAGACGTGTTTCGCTTTAAGATGTCATCTGAGTCTTTCGGGCGTTTTCTAGGGCTGCATTTGAATGCCGTGCAGCTAATAGTGAGATCAAAGTTTCATCAGCGTTTGGTAGGTGAAGGAAAAGTCGCGAGCATGTTTGGAAGTATAGCGACCGGAGAATGGGCATCTGACGGAATATCGCGTGTTGAACGGGTGACGCGAAGCCGTGTCGTCCACTAGTGTCGGGCAACGAGATCTAGACGTCGCAAGGGCGGCTCATGGAGGAACATTCCCAGCGGGGATGGGATATCTGGTAATCGTTAGACGTTAGACCCAAGGATGTGACTACTCACCACTATGACAGGCGGTCTCCACCTCTGGGTGCTGTGTACGCGACAGGATTTCTCCCCATCGCTTGTAGGCGAGACCCGAGCCGCGTTGGATGATGGAGAAGGGCTAGGTCGATGTATTATGTTGGGATGAACAAGTCTCCTGCTCGTCGTCGCTGTTGGTAGCACGGGGCCTTCCCGACGCCATTTGCGCGTCTGTTCCGGTGCCTCCGATACAAGTACCCAGTGTTGGTGTTTTCATCGGCAGTTGCGCGTAAAGGGTGCCCATGCCCGCGCCGTGATGGTGGAAGAAGGTAGGCAAGTGGCTGTGCAATTGGTCTCCTCTCAACCACCATCATCATATTCGTACTGTGACTTGTCGACTGCTAAACTTGGTCGTATTGTGTGCGAGGGAGTCGTCGATGATAATTTGGGAGACTTTGAGCACCCAGCGTCTGTGAATCTCAGTACGCGCCTGGAATCAGGTCGAGTCTTCCATATATGACTCAACTCAACTCCACTGTCAGCTCGCCCATCTCCTCATGTATCAAGAAGAACGCTCGCCACGGACCAAGCCATCGGAGAACGGGCGACGACCGCGACCAACACCATGTCGAACCCATATATCACATCCATTGAATCAACATCGCGCCTTCGTGTTCCGTGAACGAGTTGCGGTATTCATGGATCCTTCAATTTGACTCGAACAGTCTTGGAGATTCGCGGGCGCGGTTACAGTACCTGCTAGTCTTTCGGTGTTCGTCTCCCGCATTGAGGTGAGATCTCCGGGGATGTGGATGGAAACTTGAACCCGTTCGTGCTTCTCGTCCAAGTGATATATCGTTTCTGACTCGTTTTCGTTCCAGAGTGCGACACGCGATCTGATAACTCCCCGGTCGCGAGAATCATATTGGGGTCTCCTCGCCGAGTTTTCCTCGGACCCTCTGCTCGCAGTTGGATTCTAGTAGGAGATCGCGGAACTGTGCATATAGATCGTCGACACACTTTCCCGCTGTTCACAACCTAACAGCTTCTGTCCGGGGTAGTAACGAGATGTCGATGAAGCGGGGTGTCTACGGAACAAGACTGATGTGTACATACTTGAGCCACTTCTCTGTAGATTGAGAACTATCAATGTGTTCCGGTTTTGTTCACTTATTGATGTGATGTGCTGGTAAGGATATAAAGGCTGAGGAAGATGAATGCACTTTCACTACCTCCTCCTCAGTAACCTCCACTGTCATGTCTTCTGTTGCACAACACTATGGCATGTCAGATGATGTGGTCATTCAGACCATAACTGTCTGGCTCAACCAACACATTATTGAAATCTTCACCTATGGCCTCTACACCATGATCTTTGTTTCTACTATGCATCAGACAGGTATATATTCACATTTTAATTATACTTATCAGCTCATTCCTTTGTATAGGTGCTCGTAGTGTCAATGGATGGCCTACTCAACGAATTGCATTAACCATTATCATCTCTATGATATGGGTACTGGCAACTATAACAATGGGAATATCTTGGAGTGGCCTAGTTTCCACCTATATCACTCATGGAAAGTCACAGAACTCTGTGCTGGGCTATATTATGGGATATGGAGATGGGAGTTGGTCGAAGGAGCGAGTGGCTCTGAATGTTACAGCAGATACAACAGTTGCACTCAATGCAATTCTTGCTGAGCTCATTAATGTATGAAACACTTTTTTCTTTGATATTATGCTGATAGATTCCTAGGTTTGGAGATGTTGGCAGCTTTATAATCGGAACTATCTAATTGCTGGTCTTCCATTACTTTGTATTCTCTGTGGAATAAGTGAGTACTTTGTCTGATATGTTAAAGTAGCTTACTGATTTGACTGATAGTAAGCTATATTTGTTATGAGGTTATCACATATTCCAGTGATCCATCCACATCTGCTTCTCTCAGTGTGGTAAACTGGAGCATTGTGTACTACTCTGTTACAGCATCCACCAATGTTCTCACCACCTTCCTCATCATTTTTCGAATTCTCTCAGTTGGTGGACTCAAGAGTGCTAGGACATATCGTGGCCTTCTGGAGATTCTGGTTGAATCTGCTTTTCTATACTCAGCAACATATATTCTCTATCTTGGATTATATGTCAGGGATATCTACTTGCCATATTGGAGCGAGACATCTCAATATGCATTTGGATTACTCAATGCTGTCACTGTGCGTCTCCATCTTCATATTTCTAACATTTTGTGCTAACAAGATGATCCACAGGCAGCTGCGCCTACTATGATCATTCAACGTGTCATGTCTGGCGAAGCACGTCCGAACGACTCCTGGACGCGTTCTTCCCTTCCGCCTTTGGGTTCTGGTATGCGCAGCCTTGCGGAGAGCATCCGGTTCACCAGTATCGGTCCTGCCGATACGCAGAATACCGCGTCGACACTTGACAGCGCTGCTGCCGCTGCGGATGCCACGGCTTCCCTGGCGGGAGACGAGAACTCGGGTGTTGGCGGCGAGGCAGTGGCGGGCCCCTCCGGAGAGGCTGACGTTCATGCAGGATCGGACGAGGAGATTCAGGTTGAGCGGCGCGAAGGAGTCGAAGGAAACTCGGGTGTGGGTGGTGAGGCCGTGGCGGGCCACTCCGCCGGAAAGGCTGACGTTCATGCGGGATCGGACGAGGAGATTCAGGTCGAGAAGCGAGAAGGAGTCGAAGAGAGCTTGGGTGTGGGTGGTGAGACGTTGGCGGGCCATGCCGGAGAGTTCCAGATTCAAGTCGAGCAGCGGGAGGGAGCGGAGATGGTTTGAAGAGTGGCCGCAGCTTAGAGTGAGCTTAAAATTTCTGTGTTCAATGTTTTCTTTGTCTCGTGCTACGTTATTCTCGGTCTAGATACTTATTTATTTGTCCTGCTATCGGAATCCAATATTTATTTATATGCTCTCAACGAACCGCGCCAGTGCACGATTTGTGAGGTGTTGTGGTAAGGTTAGGGTCATAGCTCTTTCTTCTTGACCAACATGTACCAGCGATCACCTTCTCCTCGTACCATCATGACCGCCCGAATAGTCTCTTGGACTCGCCCACGGTCGCGACGAAAGCATATCCTGCCCGCCTTATGAGTTCTCCACCTAGGATACTTCCAGATTTCGCATATCTTGCACCGTCAACAGTGCGGAGCCAGTCTCACCAACAATGTCACTTTTTCGGTGTCACCCAACATGAGTATTGAAATGAAGTGCGTTTACCTCGCTCTGTCGGTTCCTGTCTCAATTCTTACATTTTCTCCAGGCTCAAGTGCAGATGGCCAGCCTCGTTGGTATCCCAGTCGCGACAAGCAGCACGTCCCTTCCTCATATCCCACGCCTTCCCCACCAAATAGTCGATCGTATGCCGCTTAAGCGATGTGTATACACGTCGCGTTCGAGAGGCTTATCTTTCCAAGTGTCCCTCCCAACATCGTGTACATAGAGCCTCCTAGCAAACGCTTGGGATCGGCCATCTCTACACGACAACTAAAGCAGTTTTCCGGGGACCCCGAGGCGCTGATTCCCCATCTTTGTTGACACTACGAGAGCTTTCACACCCTCGGAGACCGCGAATCGGTTGCGCACCCGTTCACGACAATTAGATCGCGTCGAAAATCTCCGTTTCAAGGTTAAGGTTGCCGCTCCTTCTTCCTGACCACCATCTACCAGTCATCACGTTCTGCTCATGCCGCCAGGTCACCACTTGGATAGCCTCCTAAACTCATGCACCGTTCAGTTGAAGCGGCCTTTTCAAGTTCCCCCCTGCAACATGGGTTCTTCGTTCCGGTACCTCAAGATCTTGCATATCCAGTTTGCAACGCATCGTGCCCATGCCGCTCGTGAACGATTGGCGCGTTCTGCGCGTCGCGATGAACTACCCCGCGCGCCCGTAGCTTCGTCCAACAGCACTGACGCGGCGAAGGGTGACGGGATTTCAGTGGGCATGTTAACAGACAACGCCAAGCGTCCCATCGAAGCGAGTTGCACATTGGCATTTATACCACCGACTCTTGGAACCTAACCTAGGCTTCTATTCTTGCGGTACTGCTTCAGCTGTGCGAACAACTGCTGTTGACTTTGTGAGATCACTTTATACTTAATACCAGATCCCCTCCTTTCTCTTACCACTTTTTAAATGACAGATCACCGCGCTCACGTTGTATACCGTCGGCTCTTGAGTCGTACCGGACATGGATATCCACTGTGGATTCCAGATCCCGATGAGAACCTCCCTGAAGCCTATCGCAAAGACGGCATCAACATCGGGGACGTCGGGTTGCTCTCACTGGAGGACGGGGGATTCGATTTTCTTTTCAACGTGCACGCATCGGCGAACGACCCACTGAACAGCGGCGGTGTACCTTGGAATTTTCTCCCGTTATCAGCGCTCATGATCAATGATCCTCATCCCCGTCGACAGCACGAGTCTTGTGCTTATATCCCTTCTCGAGTAACTCTGTCGATTACACAGCGAACGCCCCAACTTTCGCCGAAGCGACGTCGAGGTGTTGTATAGAATCGCTATTGGGCTAACATGCGTTTGTCGCCCTTCCGGTGCGAGCAAATGATATCAGAAGTGCGTTTTCCTCACTCTGCCTGTTCCTGTCTCAGTTGTTACTGTTTCTCTAGGGGCAAACCGACATTCATCCCATCGAGCTAGTGCAGACGATCAGTCTGGTTGATACGCCAGTCTCGACAACTTACAAGCAGCATGTTATATCTCGTTGCGTCAGCTTCCTCATCCCGTGCCTTCATTGATCAACGAGTCCATCACTATCGTCCCCGTGTCACTTGAGGGACGTGTATTGTCAAATTCTGCATCGCATTGGAGAGGCTGATGTCTGCCATTATCTCTCCCAGTATCGCAGAAGTGGGAGCTGGAGCTTTACAGGGCAACTTGTAGGGTTCTGGGCTTTTTTACGGATATCGCGGAAGTCCTGACATGACACGATGCTCAAGTACTGCTTTTCATAGCCCCGCCATTGCGCTTTCCATCCGCCCTCGACAAGAACATCTCTGCCGATGCCGCCGCGCTCCCGTGTCGAGGATACCATTTGTACATCTAGGATGTGTGACACGACAATTGTTCTTGATGTGACTCGGAGACGTGGAATAGTAGTGTGTTCATCTTGCTTTAGAGGCTCTCGTTCTCCTTCTCACTTAATTTCTAGAGGCAAGCAATGATTCCTTCCTTTGAGAAAGCGCACCGCGGCGCCAGCCTGATTGTTATCTCCTGCGTCGCAAGTTATATCGATTCTCGCCGTTTCCGTCGACTCGTTATGGCTATGTGCTCGAGCGAAATAGAATCTCACATTCAGCAACGTGTTCATCTCCCCCGAGCTTGCAGATGCGCGCATTTAAAGCAGTTTGACGGGAAGGTTATGTACATTCCGGTACACCACTTTTGGTGACACAGCGAGAGACTACAATTCTTCGAGGATACACGAGAGGTGCCGGTCCATCCTTGCAATGGCAAGCCTATTCGCTCGACACGGATGAAGTGACCCGCCTCATCTCATTTCGGCACACGCGTCGACTCCTAGTTATAGAATGGAAATGGAGGTTTTCGTTTCGCCATCGGCCTCGTCGTACGTCCTGTTGACGCTTGGTGCATGTGACAGGCGCGGATGCTAAACTCTTCATTGCAATACCGGGCACAACGATTCGCGCAGGCCAGAAACAGGATCTCCGCGAGCTCCGGCTGGCGTTATTACCGCTCGCTCCATTCCTAGGTGCACCGTCCAGACTCTGGGAAATGCTGTCGGTGATTTTCAAGTCACCGTATGACAACACCAAGAGAGATTTCCGCACCCCCGCAGGCGCGGATCCATCGCGCTTTGCACCCTTTCGCGGCTCTTTATGTTTTACAGGCGGACTGCGTGTTAGCACGCCAGCTCTTGCGAGATGATACGGATATGTTCGCTTTCGAAACTGTGTGTGTATCTTGTTTAGAGGTTCCCATTCTCATTCAATGGTAAACAGTAAAGTTTTTCAGCGGAACAAGCGCATACGACCAGCCTGTTTATTATCTTCTCCGTTGCTGATACCGATTACTCGCCACTGTACACCGTTTCCGTGGACTTATTATGCTGGAGCAGAATATAATCTTCACATCATCTATCCAAATATCTCTCCCCGGCGAGCTCGCAGAGGTGCTCCTAACCGAGTTACATCAGACTTCACGCCATTTCGGTGACATAGGGAGAGGCTCGGGCACCACTACGATTCATGGAGGGATACCTGAGGGGCCATCCTTGTCAATAGCAAGCTTCCTCGCTCCACGCGGATGAAGCGGCGCGCTCCGTCTTCTCATTTCAGAAACCACGTTCGAGTCTTGGGATGGAGCTGCTTGTACATGTGTCGCTCGCCCCACGACTTGTTCGTCTTTCTCTGCTTGTTTCTCGGTTTTGCATCCTTGACTTGATGTTAGATTGCTGAAACTCCGAACTCCTTCACCGTTCAATCGGGCACGACGGCCTAGATCCCAGTAGCGGGATGTCCGCTCTTCATTCCAGTCGTAAACAAGAAATGGAGCGTGTCGTACTGATGTCGGTGATTCTCAAGTCACCGCATGACGATTCCCGCTTTGACGTGTTCTCGTATTACTACTTATTAGTGCAACTACGCCCTCTCATGTAACTGCCTTGTACATATGTGCTTGGCTTGTGGAATGTGGGCCTTCTTTCTCAATGCAACGTTAATCCCAGCCTTCACCCTGCGTCCTGATTGATCTTCACCCCGCCCCCACCCCCGCATTCTTCGTATCACCGCCGTCGCCGTATCAGATGTTCTACATAGCGGCATCAGCTCAAGTGAATGAATGCGTCTTGGCGAGATGTCATGTCGTACAGCGGCAGGGTATCAGCAGTGCGCGTAAAGCGGTTGGGGTGGGCCATGGGAGTAATCATTATTGTTGAGGGGATGGCGCAAAGTTAGTTTCCCTGGGTCGATGATTTAATGTCCACAAACCCGACCGCAGGGATGCTCGGGAAGGATTGGAACCTTGCCACGGAATGAGGAGACGAAGGGGTGGCTAAACGGCGGCGTGCATATGCACGCGAGTCTGGACGCGTATAGAGTTTGGAGAGCAGATTGTATTTTTTCCGTGTATGCGCACTATAGGTACGCTATCGGGACGATGCGGAATGCGATAGACATCTGGGAGAGGTGGATCTAAGTCGAAGAACCTTTCGGTATTAGTCACGATGCAGGGGGGAGAACCCCAGCGAAGTACGAGTGCGAAATCGCCTCGGGTTGGATGCCACTGAGAGAGTTGTGGAGTGGCGGGGACAATACCACATCGCGGGGTAGCGTCTATGCGTCATCCCCAAAAGACAAGAGAGTAGAATTCTTCTTTGTTTTCTTCTTCTTTTTTGACGGTACCTGGGATGGGGAAGGGGCGTCGTCGTCAGCTGTCGTGACTACGCGTTTGCGCTTTGGAGGTGGTTTGGACGAGGAGGAGGAGGAAAATGAAAGACTGGGGTTGGGTTTGACTTTCTTCTCTTTGACTGGGATATCTTGAATAGCCTCTGGCTCTGGAAGAGGCGGTAAACCGTTCTCTATCAAAGCTGTTAGAACGTGGTATCAAAAACGTTGAACGCTAACCTTTACGACGGACGTTTTCCGCCTCGCGCTCGGTTAGGTGTTTGCCCTCGCGTAGGACGACGACCTGGGGTTTTTCATCAGCGTTGTCTTCGTCGTCGCTGCCGGGCTGCGATGCAGGGCGTTCAGGGATAGCTGGACGCCGTGGAATGGGCGGGCGACCCGAGCCGTCATCTTCAAACTCGTCGTCCTCATCGTCGTCATCTGGGATGCCAGCAATGCGATTCTTTAGCTTTTGGAGAAACGCGGGTGTCTCTTGGTTGTATGAGAGGCGCGATGATAGCTGATGGCGGTTGGGTTCCTTTGGCGGCATCGTGGTGGTGGTGGTCAATGAGGATGATATGCCGACGCCGGCATCGCTGTTTGACTTTGTACCACGACCATGCTACACTTTCTACGCGCCATCTGGGCGTACATTCTGTCTATCTTTGCCTCTGCTAGTCCTTCTACCCGTATTGCCGCTCCTCTCGTCGCTACACCGTTTCTCTGACTATTATTAGCACCCGCGCCAAGCCCTCCTCATGCCCGCCAAGCGATGTCCTCGCCGGTCCGACAGCCCGCAACGCTCCCACCTATCTTTAGACCCTCCAAATCGCCCTCGGAACCTGTAAGCGAGAACATCGCGCGACGCGATGAGCAAGATGGCGCGCGTATCAACAAACACGACGCTGACGCGCAACCTCGATCTCCTCCACCCCAAATCTTTGTCCAGGACTGGAGCTCTGTCAGCGTCAACATGGACCAATTGTGTTTGCTCCCTCAAACGCCAGAGTCGCCGCCTCGTAGCGTTTCAACATCCACTCCTAATAATACTACAACTGTACCCGCCAAAACCTCCTCATCTGTAACGCCGTTGTCGCCACCTTTGTCTCCGAGTTTCTCCAATTCCAATCTCGTCGCCGACGACTCGCTATCTTCAGATCTCGAGCTAGGCCTCGACCCAACAGCTCCAGCTCCTACAAATTCCAATCTTGTCGTCAAGTCGTGTGCAGCTTCATTCATACTACCCGCCATTCCCAAAGTCGTCTTTCCCATTTCCAACTGTACATCATCTGCACTGTCAGCCCTGAGTGGGGTACTATGGGATTCTCCATCCTCACATGCTACCGCGATCCTCCCTGTCCATTCTATTCCTTTGCCGCAGTTTACAAGCACTCCTCCGCGGTTCACAAAGTCCTCTAGCCGCCTCCCTTATCCTGACCTCTTTGATTTCAACATGTACTCTTACCCCTCCAACGAAAGCATACAGGATATTCTAGACAGGTCCGACAATTACCGGAGATGGTCGGAGTCACGTCGTTTCTCTTCTGTTTCGGTGTCCATGAGGAAATCGGTTCTACTCGCGAGACGAAACCAGGATCGCGAACATGTCGTCATCGGCCAAATGCCTTCCGTAGAACAAGATCTCGATCTCTCAATTGATAGTAGTTTGGAAGAACGGTTAGAGGCCGCATGCGAAGATGTCACTCAGTTTTGGTCTGCAGAGGAGTTTCTAGTCATGCTAAAGGAGGTTTAATGTTGTGTTGTCGCTGCGAAACGGATCTTCAGCTGGGCCTTGTACTTTTGCGTCTATTTTTCTTTCAAATCACCAATCAGCATTCCATCATATCGTGCCTAGCGTCAACTTACGGCGGTCCATTCGTGCCATCACTATTTCCGCACTCGGGTGTCTTGTGACCTGTCGCAAAGGGGGTCCATGCTGTATACCATCAACAGTCGGGTCTTGGGCTCCACTTCTTTTTGATGGCGCTCGACTATTTAACCACGCCATTTCGTAGGTCCCCGCTTCCCCAGGTTCTTCCCCACCTTCCCCATCTCTCCCTCCATCAATGTCTGACGAAAAATCCATTGAACGGGAAGAGCGCGCCGAGGTCGTCGACCCCACCACTCTCATCAACAATGTCAATGCACGCATCCAGAACCCGCTGCACGGCATTCCCCAGGCGACGCTGCTCCGCCAAGTCGAGGGGTTCGTCACCGACAAGGGCTTTGACGAGCATCTCGAAACCTTCAAGAAGGGCGCGCTTCTAGCACAACACCCGGGCGAGTTCGAGACGTTACCCCTCTTGAACGACGAGGATCGGAACTGGATTCGCCGCGAAAAGACGCGTACGTTGACATGAGCTTGTTTGATTGTTCGACGTTTCTGACGGAGGGGTGTGTGTGTGGCGTCTTTTAGACAAATGGAGCCAGCCGCGCGATCTCTACATGACGGTGATTCTGTGCTCGCTGGCTGCGGCCGTGCAGGGCTGGGACCAGACCGGCTCGAACGGGGCCAACCTCAGCTTCCCGACCGAGTTTGGCATCCCCATTGACGACGCTGCGCCGAACAAGGAGCACAACGAGTGGATCGTGGGCATGATCAATGCTGGGTAAGCTCGCGGTCTAGTCTCAACTTGTTTATCTGCTAACCGATCGGAAGACCTTACATCGCGTGCGCCCTTCTCGGGTGCTGGCTGACGGACCCGCTGAACAACTATCTGGGGCGCAGGGGGACGATCTTTTTCTGCGGCATCTTCTGCACGCTGACCGTCATCGGCTCGGGGTGCGCGCAGACGTGGCCGCAGCTGTTCGTGTGCCGGCTGCTGCTCGGGCTGGGCATGGGGCCCAAGGCGACGACGACGCCCGTGTTCGCCGCGGAGAACACGCCCGCCTCTATTCGGGGCGGGCTCGTCATGTCGTGGCAGATGTGGACGGCGTTTGGCATCTTTTTGGGGTTCTGTGCGAATCTGGCGCTCAAGGATATAGGCACGATTGCGTGGCGGCTGCAGCTGGGGAGTGCGTTCTTGCCTGCGGTGCCCTTGGTTATCGGGATCTATTTCTGCCCGGGTGAGTTCGCCATCTCAATTCAATGGGTTGGGTGGGGTGGTGTTCTGATGGTGGGATTTAGAGTCGCCGAGGTGGTACATGAAGAAGAACCGCTATCAGGAGGCGTTCAATTCGTTTAAGCGCCTGCGCAACTCTGAGCTGCAGGCTGCGCGCGACTTGTACTATGTCCACCGCCAGCTTTTGGTCGAGCATGAGGTTATCAAGGGATCCACGTACTTTGGGCGTATGAAGGAGCTTTTTACTGTCCCTCGGTATGTTGTTATCTACTCTACTCTACTCTATTTCATGCCGTTACTAATTCATTCAATACTAGTGTCCGCCGCGCCACTCTGGCATCGTGGGTCGTGATGATCGCTCAGCAGATGTGCGGTATCAACATTATCGCGTTCTACTCCTCGTCTGTCTTTGTCAGGGCCGGATATTCGACGAACCAGGCTCTGTGGGCGTCTTTCGGCTTTGGATTGGTCAACTGGGTCTTTGCGTTCCCCGCGGTTTGGGTGAGTTCCTTTCTGTTCCTTGCCTTGATAATAATCAATCTCACGGTCGTGCTTTTTTCACAGACGATTGATACGTTTGGTCGCCGGAACCTGCTGTTGTTCACGTTCCCGAATATGGCGTGGACGCTTCTTGCTGCTGGGCTTTGTTTCCTCATTAAGGATGGCAGCTCTGCAAAGGTTCCGCTGATTGCGCTGTTTATCTTTATCTTTGCTGGTATGTCGTTTTCCTTTTCCTCCTCTTCCCGCTTTCCTGGTACTCATGAATTCTCTGTGATATAGCATTCTACTCCCCGGGAGAAGGCCCCGTGCCGTTCACGTACTCTGCCGAAGTGTTCCCGCTGACGCACAGAGAGATGGGCATGTCGTGGGCTGTGGCGACGTGTCTCGGATGGGCCGCCGTGCTCAGTATCACGTTCCCGCGTATGTTGACGGCGCTCACTGAGGTCGGGGCGTTTGGGTTCTACGCTGGGTTGAATGTCATTGCGTTTGTGATGATATTCTTCTTGATGCCCGAGACGAAGCAGCGGACGCTGGAGGAGCTGGACTATGTGTTTGCGGTGCCGACGTGGAAGCATGTTACGTACCAGGGCGGAACGTATTTGCCGTGGTTTATTAAGAGGTTTGTCTTTTCTTCTCTTTCTGCTTGGGTTGGTGTTGATTAATGCTTGTGTTTGGTGTAGATATGTGTTCAGGCAAAAGAAGGCAGTGTTGGAGCCGCTGTATCATTTGGAGGAGGTGGAGAGTATTACGGTGTTTGAGAAGGGTGTTGGGCATTAAGCCTTCCCCCCCATGATGCTATATCCATCCCCGAAAAGGGATGTGAGATGACAATATGTATCGTTACGCCGCGTTTTGTATACTATTCTAATGGCACGACATGTTTTTTTTTCTTCATATTTTTCATCTGCTCTGTTGGTCCTTCAGCCAATGTGCTCAAGTACTTATAAGCAATCTTGCTCCAAGAGGTGCCTTGTTTCATTTTTTCTTCAAGCTGCCTCAATCACGAGTCGACGTCTTGGATGATTCAACACCTGTCAAAAGAGTTGCGTCCATGCAGCTGTGTATCGCCAAGACCATCAGCTGAGTCTAACTTAGCAGTAGCATCCAGGGAGCATGCTGCTATCAAGGTTGGTCCATGCATATGACTGTTTGCCTGACCATTTGTGTACCTCCAGCGTGCTTCTTCGGGTTTATTACCTCAACTTTACCTTCATGTACGCGTCCTCGGGCACCGAGAAAAGCACGTCACGTATTGATTCTCGAACCTCAAGACGTACATAGTAGTAGTAGGAACGACTGCCTCACTCAGTCGGGTACCTCAAGACGAGCTCGAGATCCAAGCGGGAGCGTTCTCCCCGAAATCCACCACTTCCGCACTATCCGCTAGCGGGCCCTCTGAAACTTCGGGAACGGACGCGCTCCACCAGGGCGGCACTGCAACCGCGGATAAATATAGGCCGACCGGGTCGTGTTGGGCCTGAAACGAATTCAGGAATCATTATAAAATGCAGCCCTCTCAGGTGGCCACCAAGTAGTCATGGCTCGCGTCTTTCTATCACTCTTGGTGGCTGCTGCCAGTACGGTCCTCGCACAGAGCGACCTGGAGAACGGCCTCGGTGGTGCCGGGATCTTTGCTTTGTTCTCTGGCGAGCCGGGATATTCTGAGGCTAGTGCGGCGTGTACGTTTTTCTTCTCTTCTTCGCTTCAGTGTTTGTTTGCTTTTGAATTGACGATGAGAGGGGTGCTTTATTAGTTAACCTGCGATACGACTTTAAACCCGCTGCTGTCGCATTCCCATCGACCACGGAACAGGTCTCTGCGGCTGTTGCGCTTGGCGCGAGCGAGGGCTATCAGGTGGTCGCTCGGAGCGGTGGGGTAAGCCAGGGCTTGTCCCGCGTTTGATCTCCCCGGCGTGTGTTCTTATCTTTGTACTTATAGCACAGCTACATCGCGAATGGCCTGGGCGGTAAAAATGGCGTCCTGGTCATCGACCTGAGCAATATGACCTCTATCACGTACGATCCCTCGACAGAGCTCGCAACACTGCAAACGGGCTTGCGATTGGGAGATGTCGCGTTGGCGCTCAATGATAACGGGCGTGCAGTGCCCCATGGCAGCTGTCCTTACGTTGGTATTGGCGGGCATGCTGGTCCGTGTCTCTTATAGATATGTATTTTCGCGTCATTGACGCGATTCTCATTAATTATCTAGCGGGCGGCGGGTTCGGTTTCACATCGCGCATGTGGGGACTGACCCTCGACACGATCCAGGAGCTCGAGGTCGTGCTCGCCAACGGGACCGTGGCGACTGCCTCCAACGACGTTAATGCGGATCTTTTCTGGGTAAGTACTAGTACACATTACGTTCCCGCCCCGCGTCCATTCATTCATTTGCCACATCAATGTCAGCTGACCCTGCCCTTCACAGGCCATGCGGGGAGCCGCGCCGTCATTCGGTATCACGACCAAGTTGGTCATGAAGACCTCCCCAGTCCCGGACTACGCGATCATCTTCCAGTACTCTTGGTCCTTGAACGCCACGGCCGCGGGCGCCGCCTTTGTGACTTTCGAAAACTTCTTATTCACCGACATCCCGCCGGAGATTGGCATGGAGCTCATTCTGACGCGTGGATCCGAGTCTG